>SNQJ01S0007427.1:96914-113920 GCA_010110895.2 Picea sitchensis | reverse complement strand
TCTAGAAAAGGAGGATGGAATGCTCTTTGTGTATGGATAACAAATTTTTTGTTATATTCACCCAAATATTGAAAAACTCGATTAACTACCTTAAGAAGAGATAGTTGTCAATTCTAAAAAATAATCAAGTTTCTATGTCTCCAAATATCCCAACAGATATAACAAGGTAATTCCAACCAATTGTCCTTTTTCTTAATCCAAGTCTGAAAACTTTCACTAAGCTATCCACAGCCCACTTGTTTTAAACTTAAGAGATTTTAAAAGATATTTCTATACATCTCTTGTGAAGGGGCATTTTACCATTATATGATTTATTGTTTCCTCTTCCTCGCCACACAAAAAACATCTACTATGACCAACAAACCCTCTTTTTATCAGATTATCCTAGGTTAAAATTATGTTTTCTATCATCATCCAACAAAACAATTTAATCCACAAGGGGATCTGCCATTTCCAAATATCAATAATCCATTCCTTTTGATGAGCATCCATTTTATCTAGAAATTGCACCTCATAAGCTTGTTTTGCAGACACTTTCCCTAATTTATTGTCCTCGGTCCAAACAATTTTATCTCTTTCATCAGATAAGACAAAGCCGGAGTGTTTTAGACCCCTCACATAATTCTCCCATTCCAGTTTTTGTTCACCTATAAGTTCAAGAGTATCTGTATTCTTCCAACTAAAACTGTGCGAAAATCCAGAGTCAATAGAAACTACCTGGTCTAGAGTCAAAATACGTTTTGAGTGTAGTGTGGAAACCAAACTCTCAGACAATTTGTAGTAATAATGAGATCCTATCAACGGATCAAAACCAACCCTTATTTCCTTTCCATTTCCAGGCTTCCAAGCTAACCAATCAGTGACAATAGACAGAGAGTCAGTAAGTTCTTTCCAACAATTTGACATACCTTTCACATTTAAATTATCTTTTCTAAGCCATTCAATCAAAAAAAGTCTTTTTAAACATTTTTTAAGAATCAGTTTGTGCCACAACCCAGTACCAAACAGATTCCTCCACGGGATTTTTGCAGCCAAATCTTTTCCAAAATTGAAAATATTTTTAAAACCCCATCCTCCACACTTCTTAGGTTTTGTAATCGTATCCCAATTTAACAAATGGAAACTTTATGTTTCTTTGTTTCCCGACAACAAAAAACTAAACATATTCCTTCTTATCCTATTCAAAATACTTTTGGGAATCTTTTCCAAAGACAAGAAGTACACCGAAATGCTTTCCTATACTAAATTCACCAAAATATACCTTCCTCCCAATGTAAGCCATCTATGACACCAACTCAATATTTTTTTCCACTTTTATAAGCAACCACCTCAAATCATTAATAAGATAGAAATTTGTTTTTAGAAAAAGACATAAGAATTTAAAGCCATCATCTAATGGTTTTAACTCATAGGGTAGTAATTCCTTCAAAGGTATTAAATCCTCTCTAGTCCAACCTGCTTCCAGAAATTGTGATTTGTGAGCACTGTAAGTCATTTCAGTTGCATTGTTAAACAAGTCAAGTGCTTCCTTAAACATCCCCCATTATGTCAAAGATCCTCTACCAAAAAGAATAATATGATCTACAAAAGTAGATGAGTAATTCTACTCCCTTTCTCTACTGCAACTCCATGCATTTTGTCTTCTTCAATAAGCTTCTTTAGTATTCTGCTAATTCCTTCCACTATAAGTAAAAACAATCGAGAAAGGGGACAAACTTGTCTAAGTCCTCTTGAACTTATAAAAAAACCAGTAGGGATTCCATTGATTAACACCGAGAAATTTGTTGAACTGACACACCCCATTATTCAGTCAGTAGCTTCCAAACTGATCACAATTTGTAGAAGGACAAGTCTTAGGAAACTCCAATCAACCCTATCATATGATTTTATCATATCTAGTTTTAAGATCAAAGATTTAGATTTATTTGTCTTTATACTATGTAGGGAATCTTGTGCTATACCAATAGCCTCATTGTTCTGTTTGTTTTCCAGGAATACAAACTGCTTGTTAGTTATACCTTTTGAAAGAAAAGCTTTGATTCTGAGTGAAATAATTTTTGAAATTACCTTATACGCCAAGTTACATAAAGAGATGGGTATGAATCCATCAAAAGATTCAAGTTTATCACTTTTAGTGATAAGTGCTACAAAGGTGGCATTTAGTGCCCCTATTATCTCCCCCTTGATTATTTATTCCTCCACTACTTCCAGGATATTTTGTCCCATAATATCAAAAAATTACAAGAAAAATTCAAATGTCCATCCATTAGGTCCAGGTATTTTTGAAACAACTAATCCTTTCAAAGATGACATTACCTTGGGTAATAAGACTGGTGCAACAATTCTTTTCCCTTCTTCCACCGAAAAGAGTTTGTATCACTTCCAATTGCTTTATAATATAAAGATCCTCTTGAGCTTTAAACATTTTCTCAATGTATGTAACAACTTCCTTTTCCAAGTCTTTTTGCTCTGTTTTCACTGAACCATCCTTCTTTATAATCTCCCAAGTTGCATTTTTCCACTTTCTGAAATTGGTCTAGGCATGGAAGAACTTAGTATTTTTATCACCAAAATTTAATCATGTAATTATGTTTTCATATCTCCAATTCTCCTCTTCTTGTTTTAAAATATCCAACATCCTCCCTTCTTTCTCTGTCACCCACTCCCTTTCATCATCTTGCACAAAACCCTCGGGAAAGGTAGATTAAAGGATATCCAGGTCTACTTCAATTTATACTAGTTCTTCTTTAGATTTTAATTTCTTGTTTTTTTCTCATTTTGTAACTAGAGACTTCTCGAATTTAAGATTTGTGACTAGTTTTACCATAGGTGAAGTAGAGAGAGGCTAGTCCATCTTTAGCCAGTTGAATCGCACTAAAGAAGCAAAATATGGATCTTTTAACCACACTAAATTAAATTTGAAAGGGACCTTATGTTTTTGTTGAGTTGGTTCTATTTGGAAGACTACTGGCATATGATCTAATATCTTAACATTAACCACCCAGGTTCTAAAAATGTTCCCTGAATCCACCAAAGAATCACTGATTAAAAAATGGTCCAATCTTTTTGCTACATAATCTTGAGTTACCCTACCATTCCTCCAAGTAGGCAGAAGATTTACAGGTTTTATATCAATTAAACCTTCTCCTTGAATCTTCTGATGAAGTAAGAATCCAACGGATCACTTCTAACATGATTTCCCCAAGTTTTTCTAGTAGAAATTGTGAAGTTCAAATCGCCACAAAAAATAAGATGGGAATCTTTTAGTATTCCATCATTTTTTATAGTATTCTAGAAACTTTGTCTGTCGTCATATGGCCCATAACAATTTATCAGCTTCAAATTACTATTTATCTTCTTTACGAATCCCTCTAGTAAGATTCATGTAGGAGTATAAAAGGCGTTGAAATTAGCTTTTTTGGTATTCCAAGTAGACAGTAGCCCCCCAAAAAATCCTATTGAATCCACCGCATAGAAATCCCAAGTAGGGAAATAATTTGAGAAAACCTCTCTCTCATTAAATCCATTGACCATAGTTTCTTGTATCATGAATAGATACGGTTTAACCAAATCAAACAGTATTTTGAGGGATAATGATTTTGGAGCACCCCCAACTCCTCTGAAGTTTAGTGAGATCACTATCATTTAATGCATATTGCTAGGGATTTGTGTGCTCTAAGTGCCCTTGGACCCTCCAAAACCTACAAGATTAAATTCCCCATTTGTTCTTTCTCCTTAACGATCTTCCTTGCACTTCTAGTTTTGATAAGAGAGAATTATTTCTCTAAACCCCCAAAAACATACCATTTCTTCTTCGATAACTCCTTATTCCCTCAACCAACAACTTCAAGAGTCAGGGTTTCGGGCTTTGTCTTCGGGAAGGATCCAATGTGAGTTTTCCTTCCGAAAAAAATATGTAAAGGGGTTCGAATTAATACTTCTTTATAAGAAGGTATTAAATCGGTTAATGATTTAATAAAGTAAAGGCTTCATCGAAGAGTTCCCAAGCTCAGTCGAAACCCTAGGTTCCTTGAATAAAGTAAAGGCTTCATCGAAAAATACCTCTTCTAAAGAAACAAGGTTTTCTGACTCGAGGAAGAGTTCCCAAGCTCGGCCGAAACCCCAGGTTCCTTGAATAAAGTAAAGGCTTCATCGAAAAATACCTCTTCTAAAGCAACAGGTTTTTCTGACTCTTTGGTGTCCTCTGTGCCTACCTCCAAAATAATATCGTTGGTAAAATAGCCTCCCCCCGTGGTTGAAGCCTCTAACTCCATAGAGTCTAAATTCCCTTCTAAGATAGTCACCCCCTCAACTCTCCCTCCCCCTTTTTCAGCTGGTGTATAATCCTCAACAAATACTTCCCCTGGGACTGACCCTTCACCCAGGAACCCCGAGCCAAAGGCCCTTTGTGTAAAAAATCCCTACTCACTAAGGTTAACAAAGGTTTCTGACCTAACATTTAAATCTAAAAAAAGACTATGTAACCAATCCAATTCCTTAAAAGAAAGGGACGACTAAAGAGCAAGGGATAAATTTTTTAACTTACCTATGAATGTAGTAGAGTTCGTTGAGATGAAAAGTGATTCCCCTTCCTATGCATTAGAACCCTTCTCATCTAAAAATTCTAGATTCGGGTCTAGCTTTGACCACTCTTCCTTCCATGTCGATTGTTTTTTTTTCCCTGGACAAGTGTTTTTCAAATGCCCCGCCTCTCTGCAGACCGCGGAACAGGATCTCCCAATAATCCAGTTTTTGTGTGTGAACCATCCATCTCCACTCAATTTCCAGGAACTTCAGTAAACCCTTTTGTAGGTCGAATTCAACCAAAATTGTTCCTATTCTACGAGAAAGTTTATACATTGTAATTTTATAATGTTTCTAATTTAACCTTTTTTAATAATATTAATATTTTTTCTTTATCTAGAGAGTTTACACATTATAATTTTATAATGTTTCTAATTTAACCTTTTTTAATAATATTAATATTTTTTCTTATGTTAATCAATTTGGAAATATTTCTAATTTTAACTTTTCTATAGTATTTATATTTTTAATCATAATTTTAAAATAAAAAACTTGAAAGAAAAACTAAGAATAATAACCTAAATTCAATTTTTTAAAAATTTCTACCATTAGAGACTTGGGATAAAACACTCAAGACACACTCTCATAGATTCACCATATTCAAGATGTTAAATAATAGAGTTTCTTTAAAGTTTAATTTTAAGTCATAAGAACCAACTATCAAATCCTATTTTAGTGTGTGGTTGAAATATTCTCTTAACAAGTTGTTAATCTTATTAAGACCGCGTGTGTGTGTGTGTCTTGATGCAAAGCTTGATGTATACATATGTGTGTGATTTAACAAAGAAAACAAATTTTGTCTATACCATCTGGTTCCTTAAATTCTTCCAAATCCATCACATACAATTGTAAAAATTTATGTGAAAGATATTGAAGAACCATCTCAACATAAAATGCCACGATTTCTTGCAATCTCCACTAGAATATTCTTTCTAAAAGGTATAGTTGAATGGTATGGTGAATCCAACTATGGTTTGAAGGTTCAATGTTTTCCCTATATTTTAACAGTCTTAAAAAAACCTCATCCCGAAAATGGAGGGACTTGCTTCTCTGCAGCTTCCCTTGTTTGACTGTATATGCTTCATAACACAATTAGCAATGCACATATCCAAGCCTTGATTGACTAAGCTATCAAAGAAAAGTTGTATGAATAATTTTAATCTCCATCCATGTGCTTCTTCTGTCTCTAGTGCACAGTCTCCCACAACTTCTTCTGGCTCTAGCGAATCTTACTAATCCATCATATACCAACTATAAATGTTTGGAGATATTTTTATAAAAATATTCAAATTTCTAAGGATTTTATATAGTTTCTATATAATTTTGGCGATTTTTAGGGTAAAATAATTTTATCCTATAGAATTTGGGCAAATCATTTTTAGAATAGAGAATTTATTTTTGGAAAAAACCATAGAAAATTAGCCCATGAGTGAAATTTATCCCCTAAAATCATCCATGTTTCTAGAATGTGTTGCAATTAGTTGAGGGAGTGGATTTTTCTCTGGGAGGGAGGGGTTTATGCAGGTTTAATGGTGTCTTATTATTTTTAGTTTCTGGCTTTCAGAGGTTAGTGTTTGGTGGAGTAGATGTCGGGGGTTTTGTTCCTTGGTTTTTAGAGAATCACATTGTCTTTCTGCATTTAGTGTCGTCCTTTCTAGATGGCACTCTCCATCTACCATTGGATGACAACCAAGAGATTTGATAGGGTCTCCCTAATCAAATTCAAAGAGCCTTTACTATTCTTTAATCCGGCATCGATCCTGGGGCATGGCCCTACAACCATGAACTGACTTATTTATGCGTTGGTAGGTTCTTAGAAGGTTGACGAGTGATTCATATTGGCACATGAGTTCAACGTCGTCAGGGGTGAAGCTGATGAGGTAGTTTGGGAGCAGGAGGGTCTTTTCACCTCAGTGGATGAACTGTGCAAACTCAAAGGTGGTGGGTGAAATAATTATGACCATTCTATTCCTTCAGTGGCCTCTACGTAGAACACATCTTTACAATTTTTATCAGAGGAGAACTCTACACCTTTTCCTGGTGTTAGGCATGAGATTTTGAAGAGTCATTCGAATGTTGGTCTGGGTAGTGTGGATACTTCACACCTTATTGTAGGGGGTTGTAGCATAGTTTTAGTTCATCTGGCCACGGGCTCTAAGGCGGAGGTGAAGTGGGTGTAGACTGATCCAAAGTCTGCAAATAATCTATGGGGTAGTTTTCGTGTGAAGGAAGTTTATCACAAGAGAAGTGTTCGTGTCTAGAAGCCAAAGAATGTGAAGCATCATTTTATTATGGGCATGGATGTGGGGTTGGAAGAGTCTTGCAAACTCTCCCTCTACGCACTGGTTGGGAGGTTTGCGTACAAGGCCAGGAGAAATTTACCTTTCAATGAGTGGATGCATATTACTTGGGTTCCACTCATTGGATATTCTCCTGAGTTATTGACCCTCCCATGCAGGTGGTTTGGTTTGGTTTTTAGAAATTCAGAGTATTTTGCTTATATCCTTCACAGATTCTGGGATTACGAGGGCGAACGAACTATGTTGAAGCATTGGCGCATGCGCTTCGACCCTTCTACTGAATATTTTAGTTTCTATCATGTATGGGTGTTACTACATGGACTGTCGCTCCAACTATGTAATAAAAAATCCCTGGATGTGATTGGGAACCTGCTAGGTCGGTTCTTAAATGTTGATGAATCCTGTTTTCTTTCAATGGACAAGCGAATGGCGAGGGTCCTTGTTGAGATTGACATCCATGTCAGTCTATTGGAATTGCTAGATTTGGAGTGGTGCAAACAAGTTACTTTGCAGATATTGGAATATTTGGGTTCACCATTGCGATGCTCTATTTGTAGACGGACGGGTTACCATTGCAAACATTGTCATTTCACGAAAGGGGTCTCTGACTCCAAGGAATATTTGGAATCTTCTACAAAAGATTTTTATATAAGCAAAGCCGACTCAGAAGATTTGGGCATCTTATCTGTTGAGAGGGATAAAGATACACCTGTTCCGATCTCAAACACCTTCATAGGTAAGCTAAAAATGTACTTTCCTTCTTTTTATTTTTCGCATCGTGGGAACGTGATTTACTGGACAGTTATTTCCTGTTGTTCTCTTCTCCTCCACAAGTAGTGGTTTCAAGCACTTTGGGTATGACAGAACCTGGTGGTACATATAATGTCTCTAACAGGACTCCTCTTAGCCTGGTATCCTTAGATACTTCATTCTCATTACCCAAAGAAGCTTCTCTGATGGCCACCATGGCAAGGCCCGATAATGATTCACAAACTTTCTATTAACCTATGGTGGAACAAGTTTTGGAAAATATGATAAATTTCTTGGTCCCGACCTATGGGGAGGCCACTACTCCTATTCACTTACCGACATACTTGGGCTTGGAATCCATTCATGGAGAGGTGGAATGTGGAGCTACAGTGGCATTTACAAGTTTAGGGGAAGGTTCGGGGAAGGACTTAGCATGGGCGTGGCGATTGGGTTTGGAGTTATCCTCAATTAAAACTAGGAGTGCTCAAAATAAGCTGGGGAAAACTCCTTCTATTGTTGATCAACATTTAGCTTCTACTCATGATTTGGGGGCGCTTAGAGTCATGAAAGACCTTGTAAGGGCTAAATCATGATCCTTTTCTCCCTAAATATAAGAGGGCTGGGAGGCCCCCTAAAATTTCCCTTCATGTGTAGGATTCTCTCTAAAACCAAGACGAATATACTTTTTCTCCAAGAGACCTTAGTCGTAGAGGAGAAGGCTAGAAAATTCGTGAACATTTTATGTCCTAATTGGGTGATCTATGTAGTTAGTTATATAGGGAAGTCGGGTGGACTTCTAGTGGCATGGAATCCAATTTTTTTTTAGTTAAATCCATTTCTAAATGTTGGTGGGATTTTATTGACAAGTATTCGATTACCTGACAAAAGAAGGATTTATTTTTTAAATGTTTATGGCCTGTGCACCGAGAACAGACAGTTCTGGGAAAAGATGGACACAAAAGGTTAGTTAGAATTGGGTGATCTTATACTAGCAGGGGACTTGAAATTTACGACTAACACATAAGAAGTATGGGGTGCATTGACTTTAACAGAACCCTTGGCGGTCTTTTTTAAAGATATTTTTTCAAAAAATCATTTGGTTGATATAATGTCTACGGAGGTGGTGCCAACTTGGTGAAACGGTAGATGTGGGGTGGATGAGATACAAAAAAAACTATATAGAGTGTTTGCCTTAGATGCTACTCTACATGCTTCAGCCAGATATCTATCGTGGGTGGAATTTCCATTTATTTTCGATCATGCACCTGTTCTTTTTCAATTGGATGTTGGTTAAATGTCTGTAGTGCATTTGTTTAAATTTAACTCTGCCTGTTTACGAGAAGAGTCATTCTTTGATTTGGTTCACAAAGTGTGGAACAATCATCAATATTATGAGGAGGAGGGAGCTCAAGGGATTCTGTTCAGGAAGCTGAGCATGCTAAAATCTTGAGTGGAGGTATGGATTACTGAAAGGAAACAAAAGGAACAACAAGTATTTGAAAACACTGAAGTGGAGATTGCTCTTCTTATCAAGAAAATATTAAATGGTGATAAAAGTAATGATCCTAATCCTTGACTGAAAACACTTACTGCGCCCCATTTACCAGTGCACTCTCCTCTAGTTATTGAGCCCTCCTCTGGATAATTCACCATCTTCTGGCTATTGCACCCTCCTCTGCCTAGTGCACCCTCCTTAGGCAAGTGTGCCCTCCTCTGGAAAGTGAACCCTCCTTTGGCTAGTGTTCCCTCCTCTGGAAATTGTTCCCTACTCTGGAAAGTACACCCTCATCTTCAGAACTCCCTCCCCTAGCAAGTGATCCCTCCTCTGGAAAGTGCACCCTCATCTTCAGATCTCCCTAATCTGAAAAGTGCACCCTCCTCAGGAAAGTGTGACCACCTCTTTGGCTAGTGTTCCCTCCTCTGGAAAGTGTGCCCTCCTCTAGAAAGTATGCCCTCATCTCCAGAACTTGAAGGGTGCTAGATCTCTCTTGACGGGAGATTAGTATGAATGAATCTTAATGATTCCTCTTCAATGGATTTGTACAATGGAGGAAATCTCTTTATATCATGGATGTTGCCTTGCATTTGTTTTATTTTAAGTTGAATTTCAATGCACTCCATGTCCATATTGGACCCAATGTGTGTAGGATTAAACCACAATCCAAGACCTAATTGTGAGAAGGAAATACTACACTAGCTAATTGCAAATGAGAAAGAGGAGAGAGAAAAATAGAATCAATATTCACTCATAAGAGACTAAGAAACCAACTCTAATCAGAATGTATTAATTCTTGATAATGAGTACAGTATATAAGACTCTTCACATGAGGAATAATGTGCAGTAGGCTTGGATTTCCATGTGCATGCTCAAGTAAAAAATTAACTTCTCCCAACTTAGCAATAATTAACTAAAGTCAAAAGTTGCTAATAATAAGAAAAGGTCAAAATTATAGGTGTGAACTTAATGATAACTCTACATGAAGTCAACATGCATTCCATAATAGAAAAAATATCCTAGAATAAGACTAGAGTTCAAGAATGGAACTAAAGTCCTAATTGAGTGAGAATTTGCTAATTACATAAAGTCACTAAATAAGTGAAGTGAGTTAACTCTAAGTAGATGGGTAATGCACACTTCTCTAGGAGGCTAATATTCTTACTAAATTGTGTTTTATAGCCATGAAATAGGAAATATCTCCTAAAATTAAGGAAATAGGAATTATCTCCTAAAAAATAGGAATTTAACTAATGGTGGCTAAAAAATAGGAACTGGCCTAATGGTAGCTACAACAATAGGAATTTGCCTAATGGTAGCTAAAAAATGGGATTTTTTCTAATGGTGGTTTATGAGCCCATGGTTTTGGAAACCCATGGTACTTTCCCATGGTATTACATATAGGAATCCATCGACTAAAAATATACATCCTATAAATAACATTCCTCCTAAATAGTAGGAAAAATGAAAAAATGAGTATGTCACTAAGTATGTAGCTGAGCATGTACCCCAACAACATGCAATCCACCTATCCATCTACCAAGTCTTTGAGTCCCTTGGATCTATAGGCATGTCTGGTGTGCCCAAGGTGTCTGAACTATCTCATGCGTTCGTTGATCATCTGTCTTTCTTGAATGACATCCAAGACACTCCTTACATTTCTTTTTGTTTCATGGTATGCCGAGCATCCATCCATTCAACTTGTGATGGGTACCCCACCATATAGGATCTTGTACCCAGTGACTATGGTGTTGTTCCCCAAGTCAAGGCATTGTCGCTGGAATGCCCATGAATCAAGGAATATACATTGTCCAACTCACCATGCAGTCTCTATAAGAGACACCTAGTGAAAATTCTTATCTTTTTTCCATACTTAGCTAAATTTCTTTGACAAGCCATCTATCACTTAAGCATGCCTTTTCATTGTGCAAGACTTCCCCAAGGTATTCTCATCCAACCTTGTAACTTTATATAGCAACAAACTAATGTTTGCCAATGACCATCTCAATGGACAAGTGCAAGAGCCCATTACCAACTCTGGCACAAGGGCCTTACATAAACTATCATGTTATTTATTTCATGGTAGGGACTGCTACCCACCATATCATTGGGTACTAAAATCTTGTATTAAGTGATGGTGGCACCCTATCATAGTCATTATGTTCCTCAATCTTCGAACAATTAATGGAGGTGCAGAGGGTTAAAAGTTGTTGCAAACCACTACAAAAGTTAGAGAAAACTGAAAGTAAAAATCCTCGGGTGTGGTGGGATATGCAACTCATTTCCACATTAAATGTCTAATGAAATAACGTATGTGCAGAGAAAGTGGTAAAATATTTAGATCTGAACATAAATAAATAGATGAATGTCTAGAAGATCTAGATGACAAATGTGTAGATAAGGTAAACTTGAGAAGAACCTTCTTTTTGTTAGACATCATTCACCAGTTCTGATAACTATTTGAATAGGTTTGTAGAGGAATCCTATGGAGGAAGATTGGTACAATCAAAGAGAAGAATGCGTGTTATATTTTAATACACTCTATCGCGCTTTTTCTCCAACATCTCACCCATTTCTGGAGCTCCACAATTAAATGAACAAAGATGAATGATATTAAATGTTTATATCTCATGATCGAATATGAGGCTTTGGGTCAGATGAATTTGAGATAAAGGTAGATCTACACAAGCCACAAAAAGGAAGGCTACCATGTATAAATTCAAGGTCATGATCTATAGAAGAGGATGCCACAAGGAGTTCTGGCCTACAAAACCATGGAGAAACTTGTAAAAAAAAAAAGGAAAATGAATGTAGGCCAACAAATGCCATATTAACTTGTAAAAAAGGAAAGGAAAATGGATGTAGGACCAAAATATGCGATGCTTTATTTTTAATAGATATAGAAAAATGATCTGGATTATTTTTGACATGAAATGAGATCGAAGATATAATAAAGAAATGCACAGAGATATCGCAGATATTCAATAATAGAACAGAAATATATCAGAGATGCAACCATAAACACAGATATACATTAATACATGATTTCTATTAATGAAATAAATGTACAGAGACTGTAAAATACAGAGTGAAAGACTCGATAGAATGGTGGCAACTTATTTCTCAGAAGAGATGTGACGGCTACTCGCATTCGCAAGAAGATGAGCACAATGAGGCTCTGGAGGCCTTTTTACAATAACTAGGAATGTAAAAAACCCTAGACATACAAAAACCTAACCCTAGGAGATCAAGCGCCAAAAGTCATGTGGGCCCCGTTTGGGTAAGTTAGTAAATCAACTTCCCGGGGTCGTAACTTTTGCATACGATCTCCGTTTTAGGCGTATGATAGCTCGTTGGAAAGGTATCGTTGAGGAGATTCGATGGCTAAATTTGAAGATAGTTAGGGAGATTCATTTTGGGGGCTCAATCATGCCTTTTGGTTGGAAAGGTATCGTTGAGGAGATTCATTTTGGGGGCTCAATCATGCCTTTGGCTATCATTGAGAACATCGATCTAAAAAAAACTTCATTTAGGCCCTCAAAATGGCCCCGGAAGTTAAAACCTGCTAAAAATAGTGAATTGCCAAAATTGCCAGAAAACTGTTCTGAGCCAGCCGAAAAAGGTGGGTGGCCACCGATATCCACCTGGATAAAAAAAACTCAGTAATTTCTTGATATGCTACAAATACCTTTTTTATTATGTAGGGGACTCTGTATCTACAAGTTTCCTACATAGAACCATCAGAGTCACCCCATGAAATTTGAACACCGCTCGATGGGTTAAACCTCAAATCTTACCATGGACCCAACGAGGGATATACTAATGTAACCCATGAGGAAGCTCGCAAACACTCCATTCTAAATGTTTTTTATGTTGGGTTGTGACAACACATACATGTCAGTTACATTAGTAGTTGGTTTCTCAAGCGTTTGGCCTTCTATATGCCTGAAAAACATTTGAGTAATTTCTATTAGATGTGTGTATTCATTTCTCCATTGTTTTGGTTAAGAAATAAATTTATCATTACGCTCATTTCTATGTCTATGTTGGGTTGAGTGTATGTCAATCCCAACCAGTGGTATTAGAGCCAAGGTCATGGTGGTCTATGAGAGCACAAGGTTGTCATGAGCCGAGGAGAGTTAGATGTAGGTAGACTGCTACAAGGGGTGTGAAGATCGCAAACCATGCCTTTTCCCATGCACACAGAGTCGAGGAAGAATCAGGTTGAGGGTCTGTGATTGTACAGGGAGAAGAAGCACCATAGAAAAGCATTTTGTTCGAGGGATCGTTCTTGGAAAGCAGCTATGGGTGGATGAGTGTCATAACTACGTCAAGAAACTTCAGAGATGCGATATCAGTTCAAAGATGAAATATTGGTTGGAGTTTCTTGCAACCAAGAGGATGTGTGCAACATTCCACAGGGCCAATGTATTTAGAGAAGATCAAGTAACCAAGGAGAGGATTTTGTCTCAGTTATAAAGATTAATCTGTGTCACTTGTTTTGAATATTTAGAGGATTCACCACCTTCTTTGCATATTCTATGTTTCTCTGGGTTTATGTATTCCTCTTTAATTAATCAATAATTTCTTTGTTAAGTGGCTATGAACTATTAGATGATTGAAGTGGCTATGAACTATTAGATAATTGTGTCTTACTTATAAAGATTAATCTATGTCGCTTGTTTTGAATATATAGGATTCACCACCTTCTTTGCATATTCTATGTTTCTCTGGGTTTATGTATTCCTCTTTAATTAATCAAGGAATTTTTTGCTAAGTGGCTATGAACTGTTAGATGATTTTGTCTCAGTTATAAAGATTAATCCGTATCACTTGTTTTGAATATTAGGAGTGGGTGTTTGTCTCTGAATTCTTTGCAATGGGTGCAACATATGTTACTTTCTATTAGTAATAAAGAATTCCATGCTTATAATGGGTTACAACATATGTTACTTCCTATTATATTATGTCCTAAGTAATGAAAAGAAAAGAGTTATATGTCTTATGTATGATATGTTACTAGGAAGGTTGATGTTTGCGATGATACATGGAAAAACCAAGTAAAGAGCATGGAAATGGGTGCTTCAATATTTGATAAGAACTTGAGTGGGTAAATTACGATACAGGGAACTCACGCAATTCCTTCTATCCACAGAATGGTATATACACTACATAATTAGACTCCAAAACAAAAGACAAATTTAAAGCAGATCAGTAGACGAGAAGTGGAACTTAAGACGTATTTGGTTGAGAATCTCAATTTTGAAGCTTAAATCATGTGAGTGATTAGCAACACGTTGCTAAAAAATTATGAATTTTGTTTTCTTCTTGCCCTTTGAAATTCCACGTGTTTTCTTGATATAAAATCATGCTTCTCGTTCGAAGTTAGAATTAGCTCCAATATCGCCTCAAGCTTTCATATTTGTCAAATTTTCTCATTTTAATTAATTTTGCAATGTGTTTAGTTTTAGTTTAAGTTTTTTTTATAATATTTATATTTCATAGTGGTTTTACTTTAATTAATTTTATAATATTTATAATATTTTTAATATTTGAATTTTAATATTTAAATAGATGTAATTTTTTTACTTTAATTAATTTTATAATTAAAGTATATAGATTTTCACAGTTAGTGCATCCACTTTAATTAATTTTATAACATTTTTATTTTTAAGTTTTTTAATATTTGAATTTTAATATTTAAATAGATGTAACTTTTTTTACTTTAATTAATTTTATAATTAAAGTATGTAGATTTTCACAATTAGTCATAGTTGCAGTGCATAAACTTTATGAATTGTTTTTTTCACAAAGGAAAAATGTTTTATATTGGATATATAAAATAAAATTTACAAACATATGCTCATAGATTAGTAACAATTCAGAATTTCCTGTATTTAATTGTCTTATCACATATACTACTTACAAAAAAGACAAAAAGCCAAAAAATTAGTGTTATAATACATTTGTTGGTCAACACTTAACCATGAATTCTGAATTTAATATTCATACTTTTGGCAAAATATAAAAATCCTTCCTCGACAAGGAAAGCCTGCTTTGATAGTTGATCTGCTTCCATATTGAATTCTTTGTATATGTATTGAATTTTTAAGTTCTGGAAGCTTCCACTCATCTTTGGATTCTGATCATCCAAGGATGTAAAGAAATCCTAGGGTGCAAATTACTTTTATAAGAAAACCGGTCGGCAATTACTTTTGAATCTCCAAACAACTATAGACAATTAACATGCTTATGTAGAGCTAAAAACAATAGTCTCCATATTTTCATGAGTTGAGTTCTCCTCTAGTATTTGTTCCCCTGACATAGTTCATTTTATTACTAAAAATACCCCCCTCGGGACATTTTAACACTGCTCCTGCACCACATTTTTCACCTTCATTTTGAGAAGCACCATCAAAAAAACCAACTGTCGCATTTTCTTCTAGCAAAGGAGGACGCACTACTCTTTGTGTATGGATAGAAAAAGTTTTTGTTTTATTCACCCAAATCTTGCAAAACTTGATTAACTACCTTAAGAAGAGATAGTGGTCGATTCTAAAATATAATCAAGTTTCTATGTCTCCAAATATCCCAACAGATATAACATGGTAATTCCAACCAATTGTCCTTTTTCTTAATCCAAGTCTGAAAACTTTCACTAAGTTGTCCATGGTCCCACTTTTTTTTAAACTTAAGAGCTTTTAAAAGATATTTCCATACATCTCTTGTGAAGGGGCATTTTACCATTATATGATTTATTGTTTCCTCTTCCTCGCCACACAAAAAACATCTACTAGGACTAACAAAACCTCTTTTTATCAGATTATCCTAGGTCAAAATTATGTCTTCTATCATCATCCAACAAAATATTTATATTTATGTAACCATTTTAATAAAATAAATATTTATATTTATGTAAAATTAGATGAAGAATGAAATATTTACTATTTTAATAATACTTTTTTTTTTTTAATTTGAAATAATAAATTTTCAATTTCTAATAATGGATAGTATTACACATTTAATCACTTCAATAAATTAAGTATTTATGCAAAATTAGACGAACAATGAAATAGTAAATATTTCATTGATATTTTGAAATTGAATAAAAAGACAAAAAATATTATAGATAATATCAATATCACTCATGATCCAACTTATCATAGGACCTTTGCGCCATGGAAAGCCACGGAAATTCTAAAAAAGGATCCCAAGTGTCCCAAATTCCTATTTATTATTATTCTTCTCATCTCTATCCCTAACAATAGCTTTTCAATTTCTAATTATTTCCCATTTTCCTTCTTTCCCAACTTCTTTTACCTTTTGAACTTCCTTCCTTAATTCAGCTTGGTCTTTGGGAATGAGGTCTTCAATTATAAATATTCCTGACCCTTTTAAGCTTAGAGATTTACTAAGTATGCTATATTTATGGTCATTACAACTTACTTAGACACGGATCAACCTATCTTTGTGATCAATTATTTTTCCTAGCCTCTTTGCTTCTATGAGGTAAGTTGTATCAATTTGTGATTTACTTTTTAATTCTTCTTTTACGATTGATAGATTATCCTCCTCTTGTTGTTATTTTATACCAAAAATTATGAGGTTCAAGGCTCTTTTGTTACGCTCATGTCCAATTCGATTAGCTTATTCATTTCCTCTTTGATGGGTTTGATATCCAATTTGTTTTTCATATTAGTGAGGGTCAAATTGTTGGTTAGTTTTTCTTCTAGCTCTTTAATCCTATCTCTCAAGTTGTGATTTTCTTCAACCCCTCCTTCTTGGGTTGATTGTTTATTTTTTTCCATTTCTTGAATTCTATCCTTCATTATCTGCAATTCACTCTTGAACCCTAAGAATCTATCCTCTATTTGAGT
>SNQJ01S0007427.1:70617-96904 GCA_010110895.2 Picea sitchensis | reverse complement strand
CACTTATGTGAGGTACAAAAATGTTATGTGCTACAAGATTGGACTTTACTCGAGAATGAATTCTTCGGTAAGACTTATATCATCGCTTGGTTGTTGATGACCATTTCCAAGGATCAATCCACTCATAATGAATCTTCAATCTTGCAGTTTTATTTAGTGATAAACATATGTATGAAGAATGGTTATGCTTGCCACAATGCTGGCAAGGCTGGAGATCAAAACAATGATTCTCCATGTGACCAACTTGATTACAATGTTTGCACTTATCATTCTGATGTTGAAATTGAATAGGTGAAGTTGAATTTTCTTGAAGAAATCCAGCAGTCACAAACAAAATTGGTTTGGAGTAATTTGGAATATGAAAACTGTTTTGATTTTCATATCCTAAGCCATGTTGATTTATATTGAAGTGTAATTCTTCCCAAGGTCTTATGATCCTCTTGGAAATATCATTTTGGACTTGATGATGTGCTTCACATTTACTTTCACTTATACTTATTGCATCACTTTTTGCATCTTCTACTTGCAATTCATCGTCATTGGAATTTGCATCTGGAGTTAGCTTGTTGATTTGTTCCTTCACCGATTGTTGATCAAAATCATCATCATAGAGAGGGATTTTCTAGAAAAAAAAATAGTTTAGAAAACTTCACTGGCTGTTGACCTTTGATTTCTATCAACTCATCATTCAATAGTTGGGATAGAGATTGAAGAAGTTTAACTTTAGCTTGCATCACTTGCAAACAAGTTAGCACTGATTGAACAATTTCTTTGTTCAATATCACTGTGTTGTCTTCAGTGGTGTTTATTGGAGTGTTCAGTAACTCTAATAATTCGAGACTTCGAACCATTTCAAAACACTAAAGGAGGTCTCCTTGTGCAGGTAGATCCTTATTACAATTTGACTCGACAAAATAAGGCTTATATGCAACTTGCTCACTTGAATCGCTTGCTTGAACTTCACGCTCTCTTGATTTTTTTTCATGCTCCCTTGTACTCGCTCACTTGAACTTTTCTTTCTTTCTTCCAAGAAATTGAGGATGTCGGTTACCACCGAAAATGCATCCCAAAGTATTAAAATGGTTTGAATTTCAACTACTCAACCTATAGACTTGGGAATAGAATGATACAAGCAAGTTGTGGGTGTCGGGTTCAATTGAGAATGCACCCAAAAATTACAATCCAAAGTTAATTCCAATACATTGCAATACATTGAATGTTGATTCCAAAGATGAATTGATCTTCAAATTTGATGATGCTTTGAGACCTTGATTATGAGCTTGGTGTGCCCATTGATTTAATGTTATGAATGTGAATTGTTGTTGAATGATGATGTGGATGACAACTTGAACTTTTTTTCTTCTTGATTACTTGTGCTTGATTGTGCATGTACTTTATTGACATTAATTGGTTGTGTTTGTTTTCCAAGTGAGACGTGTCAAAGAATAGACACAATTAGCATCTTCAAGGAAAAATCATCCACTAGCACAATCACAATCACACACAAGCAAAAATGTCCTTAAACTCCCTTATTCAATTTTGGGGTGGTCTAGGACAAATCAACCATCAAACTAAATATTTTATTCAATGTTTTCACTTACAAAAAATATTGGACCTCTCATACATCATCCTTAACTTAACTTACAAAGACCTTGAGAATGCGGAGTTACAAGAATACAAGGATGTTATTATAGTGACAAGAAAAGAACTAATCTTCCTCTTTCAAAAAGATTACAATGCCACTTTTTCTTATGACTCCCAAAAAAATATTTTAATAAAATATTCTCCAATCACTTCAATCAAAGTATTACTTTTATCATCGTACTTTATACTCCATCTTTTAAAAACTTTAAACATTCAAATCCATATAAATCCATGCCATTTTAAAAATGAATTTATAAACGTTTGTGCACAGTTTTGTCTTATGCATGGCATGATTTATGAATGTGAAAACTACTTCATCAATTTTCACATGGATGCCTTCCTAAGTAAGAACTTATACCTTTTTAACTCTTTGAGAGCAAGATACATGAGGGACCTTGAAAAAATCAAGGAGTAAATCTCTGAAGATTCAAACTGCCGATTGAAAAAATAAATCATTGACTTTGGAGATTTGAACCACACAAGATGGAGGAGAGAGCACGAAGAGTTGGAAGAGAGGGTGTACACTTCAACATATAGGAGGAAAGAGTGATCTTACTGAATCTGATGAACAAATTTACGTAAAATAATCTCTGCGATCTTTGAATTTGTTTGCCAAATCCTGAATCAATTTTACATAGGTTGAATTTCTTTGCTCAAAAACGTTTGCAGAAGTCAAGACTCAAATTTACTTGTCAACATGCTAAAATGAATTGCAATACACCTCTAAAGTGCAGATCAATGAACATTTTTGTTGGAAGATCCATCCATGGTTGGCAGCAAATCAGGCAACGCAAGTAACACAAATAGAGGTGGTTCTCTGTTCTTGTTGGGTTTAAGCATCGCCACCCGAATACACAGTGATATGAAGCACACATTGACACATGAATTGGCTTCTACACACAAAATCACAGAGTTCTATACAAATATCCAAACGGATATGGGAAATATTGTTTCACTTCTGTGAGATTCTTTATTGTTGACAAATCTCATGCTTTCTATTGAAATATTCCACCACAAATTATCAAATCTTCCATCGCTCTTTGAGCAGTCAACAATCCATTATGTTTCTCAATGATTTGAAGGATTACTGAAAGTTGGCGCAGTTGTGGACTTGAATGCAGGGGTTGTGGTACCGAATGCAGTTGTTGAAGTAGATCCAAATGCATGTGTGGATAGATCCAAATCTGATCTTTGCTGCGTTTTGAAAATACAAATCTGAGAGCTCCGCCAAACAAGATGAAAGTCGCGGTGCATGTTCATCTTAGCACCATTGACTGCAAGTAACCTCCAATGAAAAAACTATCAGCCTTAAGAACTATAAGTGGCTCTCGCTACACTTCACCTTCCATGGAAACTACTAAGACCATAAGAGCTCTAGTAATTTCATCCTCTTTTCACCATGGCTCTGATACCAATTGAAGAAATTGAGCATAAAGATATTAAGACAAGAAGATTGGTGGAAAATGCCTCGATCCATAATTCACAACATTATATTCATCTTAATGATACAAATATATAATACAATAATGAAACCACCTCACTTGTTCTCACATCGACACATCATCAGGAGATAAGGTAGGATGAGACAATATAGGAATCTAGAAACACACTTAGGATAACAACTATATCCTAGTATGTAAAATAAATAAAGGTGGTATACTTAGACTTAATGATTGCATATGAGAAAGAGGCTAAAAAAAACTACAAAGATTATTCTCATTCAAAACCCTAAATATATAATCTTAGAAATAAAATATCTTCTAAAAAAATAAAAAGAAATAAATAGAGAAGTATTATTCCCATTCAAAACCCTAGATATATAAACTTAGAAATAAAATATCTCGAAAAAAAAATAGAGAAGTATTATTCCCGTTCAAAACTATAGAGAATTAGTATGCTTGCTCCAAACCACGAAGAAATATTAATTTCAAAACCGTAGAGAAGTACTATTCCCATTCAAAACAATAGAGAAATATTATTTCCATTCAAAAACGCAGAGAAATATTATTCTCGTTCAAAACCGCAGAGAAATATTATTTCCGTTCAATATTCATTATGAACTTAATATGAATTTGAATGTGAATGGAGAGGATGTAATAACATAAATAGTGTTATTACTAGCCATACGTTTGAGTTTGTAAAATATTAATTATATTAAATTAAAGTTAATTCTTTGTTATTGTTTTTAGAAAAGTAGATGAAGAACTAAATTTTTGTAAGATTAACAAATACTAGTTTGAATTTGACAAATAAAATCAATTTTCAACCAATAGTATTAGAGATTTTGAATGCATATTATATAATATTTCTTAACTTAGAGAAAATTTGTGTTTTAATTATTTTTATAAGATTCTTTTCTTTTACACTAAAATTAAGATTTGTATTAGAAAAAATGAGAAATATTTTTTTTCTCAATTGGACAACCCTATAATACAAAAAAACTAGGGCAATGGTGAAATGTGAGAGATTTTCCCAACTCTAAATAGATAGAGATTTTGTCAAATTCTAAAAGTTATTTTTGGGCAAAATTTCTTTTATAATTTGACCAAAGAAAGAATTAGTGTTGTTGGTATGTATGTCATGGACCCTCTCAACCGTGAATTCTATTTTGGGATTTAATTCCACAAAAGGGGGCATAAATTTAGCATTCTAAAATCATAAAGAGAAACACTTAGTACTCTCACGGGGTTGGAGTTTCTTGCAACCAAGAGGATGTGCTCAAGTTTCCACAGGGCCAATGTAGTTAGAGTAAATAAAGTAACTAGGTAGAGGATTTTGTCTCAGTTATAAAGATTAATCTGTGTCACTTGTTTTGAATATTCAGAGGCTTCACCACCTTCTTTGCATATTCTATGTTCCTCTGGGTTTATGTATTCCTCTTTAATTAATCAAGAATTTTTTTGTTAAGTGGCTATGAACTATTAGATGATTTTGAAGTGACTATGAACTATTAGATGATTTTGTCTCACTTATAAAGATTAATCTATGTTGCTTGTTTTGAATATTCAGGATTCACCACCTTCTTTGCATATTCTATGTTTCTTTGGGCTTATGTATTCCTCTTTAATTAATCAAGAAATTTTTTGCTAAGTGGATATGAACTATTAGATGATTTTGTCTCAGTTATAAAGATTAATCTGTGTCACTTGTTTTGAATATTAGCAGTGGATGTTTGCCTCTGAATTCTTTGGAATGTGTGCAACATATGTTACTTCCTATTAGTAATAAAGAATTCCATGTTTATAATGGGTTACAACATATGTTAATTCCTATTATATTATGTCATAAGTAATGAGAAGAAAAGAGTTATATGTCTTATGTATGATATGTTACTAGGAAGGTTGATGTTTGCGATGATACATGGAAAAACCAAGTAAAGGGCATGGAAATGGGTGCTTCAATATTCGATAAGCACCTGAGTGGGTAAATTACGACACATGAAACTCACACAATTCCTTCTATCCACGAAACGGTATATACACTACTTAATTAGACTCCAAAATAGAAGACAAATTTAAAGCAGATCAACTAATTGGTCACATAGACAAACTAAATATTCAGTAGACGAGAAGTGGAACTTAAAACGTATTTGGTTAAGAATCTGTGTTTTCTTGATATAAAATCATGGTTCTCGTTTGAAGTTAGAATTAGCCTTAATATCCCCTGAAGCTTTCATATTTATCAAATTTTCTCATTTTAATTAATTTTGCAATGTGTTTAGTTTTAGTTTAAGGTTTTTTTATCATATTTATATTTCATAATGGTTTTACTTTAATTAATTTTATAATATTTTTAATTTTTAAATAGATGTAATTTTTTAACATTAATTAATTTTATAATGAAAGTTTGTAGATTTTCACAGTTAGTCATAGTTATAGTGCATAAACTTTAATTAATTTTATAATATTTTTATTTTTATTTTTATTAATATTTGAATTTTAATATTTAAATAAATGTAACTTTTTTCACTTTAATTAATTTTATAATTAAAGTATGTAGATTTTCACAGTTAGTCATAGTTGTAGTGCATAAACTTTATGAATTTTTTTTTTCACAAAGGAAAAATGTTTTATATTGGATACACAAAATAAACTTTACAAAAATATGCTTAGAGATTAGTAACCGTTCTGCCCTTTTACAATTCAGACTTTTCTGTATTTAATTGTCTTATCACATATACTTCTTACAAAAAAGACAAGAAACCAAAAAAATCATTGTTATAATACATTTGTTGGTCAACACTTCACCATGAATTCTGAATTTAATATTCAAACTTTTGGCAAAATATAAAAAGCCTTCCTCCATAAGCAAAGCCTGCTTTGATAGTTGATCTACTTCCATATTGAATTCTTTGTAAATGTGTTGAATTTTTAAGTTCTAGAAGCTTCCACTCATCTTTGGATTCTGGTCATCCAAGGCTGTAAAGAAATCCCAGGGTGCAAATTATTTTTATAGAAAAACCAGTCGACAATTACTTTTGAATCTCCAAACAACTGTAGACAATTAACCTGCTTATGTAGAGCAAAAAAAAATGGACTCCATATTGCCATGAGTTGAGTTCTCCTCTAGTATTTGTTCCCGTGCCATAGTTCATTTTAATACTAAAACTACCCCCCTCTGGACATTTTATCACTGCTCATGCACCACATTTTTCACCTCCATTTTGAGAAGCACCATCAAAAAAGCCAACTACTGCATTTTCTTCTAGCAAAGGAGGACGAACTACTCTTTGTGTATGCATAGCAAAAGTTTTGTTATATTCACCCAAATCTTGCAAAACTTGATTAACTACCTTAAGAAGAGAGAGTGGTCGATTCTAAAAAATAATCAAGTTTTTATGTCTCCAAATATCCCAACAGACATAACAAGGTAATTCTAGCCAATTGTCCTTTTTCTTAATCCAAGTCTGAAAACTTTCACTAAGTTGTCCACAGTCCCACTTTTTTTTAAACTTAAGAGATTTTAAAAGATATTTCCATACATCTCTTATGAAGGGGCATTTTACCATTATATGATTGATTATTTCCCCTTCCTCGCCACATAAAAAACATCTACTAGGACCAACAAACCCTCTTTTTATCAGATTATCCTAGGTTAGAATTATGTTTTCTATCATTATCCAACAAAACAATTTAAGCCGCAAGGGGATCCGCTATTTCCAAATATCAATAATCCATTTATTTTTATGAGCATCCATTTTCTCTAGAAATTGCACCTCGTAAGCTTGTTTTGCAGACCCTTTCCCTAATTCATTATCTTCGGTCCAAACAATTTTATCTCTTTCATCAGATAAGACAAAGCCAGAGTGTTTTAGACCCCTCACATAATTCTCCCATTCCATTTTTTTTTCACCTATAAGTTGAAGAGTATATGTATTCTTCCAATTAAAACCGTGTGCAAATCCAAAGTTAATAGAAACTACCTGGTCTAGAATGAAAATATGTTTTGAGTGTAGTGTGGAAACCAAACTCTCAGACAATTTGTAGTAATAATGAGATCCTATCGGATCCAAACCATCCCTTATTTCCTTTCCATTTCCAGGCTTCCAAGCTAACCAATCAGTGACAATAGACAAAGAATCAATAAGTTCTTTCCAACAATTTGACATACCTTTCACATTTAAATTATCTTTTCTAAGCCATTCAATCACAAAAAGTCTTTTTAAATACTTTTTAAGAATCACGTTGTGCGACAACCCAATACCAAATAGATTCCTCCACTGGATTTTTGTAGCTAGAGCTTTTCCAAAATTGAAAATATTTTTAAAACCCCATCCTCCACACTTCTTAGGTTTTGCAATCTTGTCCCAATTTACCAAATCGAAACTTTATGTTTCTTGGTTTCCCAACCACAAGAAACTAAACATATGCCTTCTAATCCTATTCAAAATACTTTTGGGAATCTTTGCAAAAGACAACCAGTACACCAAAATGATTTCCAATACTACATTCACCAAAATATACCTTCCTCCCAATGTAAGCCATCTATGACACCAACTGGATAATTTTTTCCACTTTTTTAAGCAAGCACCTCAAATAATTAATAAGATAGCAATTTGTTTTTAGAAAAAAACACAAGAATTTAAAGCCATCATCTAATGGTTTTAACTCATAGGGTAGTAATTCCTTCAAAGGTATTAACTCCTCTCTAGTCCAACCTGCTTCCAGAAATTGTGACTTGTGAGCACGGTAAGTCATTCCAGTTGCATTGTTAAACAAGTCAAGTGCTTCCTTAAACATCCCCCATTCTGTCAAAGATCCTCTACCAAAAAGAATAATATCATCTACAAAAAGTAGATGAGTAATTCTAATCCCTTTCGCTACTGCAACTCCATGTATTTTGTCTTCTTCAACAAGCTTCTTTAGTTTTCTACTAAGTCCTTCCACTATAAGTAAAAACAATGGACAAAGGGGACAACCTTGTCTAAGTCTTCTTGAACTTTTAAAAAAAATAGTAGGGCTTCCATTGATTAAGACCGAGAAATTTGTTGAACTGTCACACCCCATTATCCAGTCAATAGCTTCCAAACTGATCCCAATTTGTAGAAGGACAAGTCTTAGGAAACTCCAATCAACCCTATCATATGCTTTTATCATATCTAGTTTTAAGATCAAAGCTTTAGATTTTTTTTTCTTTATACTATGTAGGGAATCTTGTGCTATACCAATAGCCTCATTGTTCTGTTTGTTTTCCAGGAATCCAAACTGCTCCTTAGTTATACCTTTTGAAAGAAAATCTTTGATTCTGACTGAAATAATTTTTGAAATTACCTGATACACCAAGTTACATAAAGAGATGGGTATGAATCCATCAAAATATTCATGTTTATCACTTTTATTGATAAGTTCTACAAAGGTGGCATTTAGTGCCCCTTTTATCTTCCCCTTGATTATTGATTCCTCCACTACTTCCAAGATATTTTGTCCCATAATATCAAAAAATTCCAAGAAAAATTCAACTGTCCATCCATCTGGTCCAGGGATTTTTGAAACAACAAATCCTTTCAAAGTGGACATTATCTCGGGTAATAAGACTAGTGCAACAATTATTTTCTCTTCTTCCACTAAAAAGAGTCTAGGAGTCTAGGGTAATTTTGTATCACTTCCAATTGCTTTATAATATAAATATCCTCTTGAGCTTTAAACATTTTCTCAAAGTATGTAACAAATTCCTTTTCCAAGTCTTTTTGCTCAGTTTTCACTGAACCATCCTCCTTTCTAATCTCCCAAATTGTATTTTTCCACTTTCTGAAATTGGCGTAGGCATGGAAGAACTTAGTATTTTTATCACAAAAATTTAATCATGTAATTATGTTTTCCTATCTCCAAGTCTCCTCTTCTTGTTTTAAAAGCTCCAAGTTCCTCCCTTCTTTCCCTATCACCCACTCCCTTTCATCATCTTCGACAAAAACACCAGGAAAGGTAGATTAAAGGATATCCCGGTCTACTTCAATTTGTACTAGTTCTTCTTTAGATTTTAATTTTTTGTTTTTTTCCCATTTTGTAACCAGAGACTTCAAGGATTTAAGATTTGTGACTAGTTTTACCATTGGTGAAGTAGAGAGAGACTAGTCCATCTTAAGCTAGTTGGATCGCACTAAGGAAGCAAAATATGGATCCTTTAATCACTCTAAATTAAATTTGAAAGGGACCATATGTTTTTGTTGAGTTGGTTCCATTTGGAAGACTACTGGAATATGATCTGATATCTTAACATTAACCATGGAGGTTCTAAAAAAATTCCTTGAATCCACCAAAGATTCACCGATTAAAAAATGGTCCAATCCTTTTGCTACATAATCTTTATTTCCCCTACCATTCCTCCAAGTAGGCATAAGATTTATAGGTTCTATATCAATTAAACCTTCTCCTTGAATCTTCCAATTGAAGTAAGAATCCAACGAATCACTTCTAGCATTATTTCCCCAAGTTTTTCTCGCATAAATTGTGAAGTTGAAATCACTGCAAAAAATAAGATTGGACTCTTTTAGTATTCCATCATTTTTTATAGTATTCTAGAAACTTTGTCTGTCGACATATGGCCCATAACAATTTATCATCTTCAAATTATTATTTATCTTCTTTACGAATCCCTCTAGTAAGATTCCCACAGGAGTCAAAAAGGCATTGAAATTAGCTTTTTTGCTATTCCATGCAAACAATAGCCCCCCAAAAAATCCTTTTGAATCCACTACATAGAAATCCCACGCAGAGAAAACTTTTGAGAAAACCTCTTTCTCATTAAATCCATTGACCATAGTTTCTTGTATCATGAATAGATATGGTTTAACCAAATCAAACAGTCTTTTGAGGGATAATGGTTTTGGAGCACCCCCGAATCCTCTGAAGTTTAGTGAGATCACTATAATTTAATGTCGATTGCTATGGATTTGTGTGCTCTAAGTTCCCTTGGACACTCTGAAACCTGCAAGATTAAATTCCCCATTTGTTCTTTCTCCTTAACGATCTTCCTTGCACTTCTAGTTTTGATAGGAGAGAATTATTTCTCTAAACCCCCAAAAACATACCATTTCTTCTCCGATAACGCTTTATTCCCCCAACCAACAACTTCAACAGTCGAAATTTTGGGCTTTGTCTTTGGGAAGGATCCAATGTGAGTTTTCCTTCCAAAAAAAATAAAAAAGGGGTTTGAATTAATACTTCTTTATAAGAAGGTATTAAATCGGCCAATGATTCCTCAACAATTTGATTAACAACCTTCTCTAAAAAGACAGAGTTCCCAAGCTCGACCAAAAGCCCAGGTTCTTTGAATAAAGTAAAGGGTTCGTCTAAAAATGCCTCTTCTAAAACAACAGGGTTTTCTGACTCTTTGGTATCGTCAGTTCCTACCTCCAAAATCATATCGTCAGTAAAATAGCCTCCCCCTGCGGTCGAAGCCTCTAAATCCACAGACTCTAAATCCCCTTCTAAGACAGTCACCCCCTCCACTCTCCCTCCCCCTTTTTCATCTGGTCTATAATCCTCAGCAAAGACTTCCCCCGGGACCGACCCTTCACCCAGGAACCTCAAGCCAAAGGCCCTTTGTGTAAAAAATCCCTACTTACTAAGGTTAACAGAGAATTCTATACTAACATTTAAATCTGAAAAAAGACTATGTAACCAATCCAATTCCTTCAAAGAAAGGGACGACTAAAGAGAAAGGGAGAATTTTTTTAACTTACCTATGAATGTAGTAGAGTTCATTGAGATAAAAAGTGATTCCCCTTCCTATGCATTAGAACCCTTCTCATCAAAAAATTCCATCTTCGGGTCTAGCTCCGACCACTCTTCCTTCCACGCCGATTTTTTTTTTTTTTCCCTGGACAAGTGTTTTTAAAATGCCCTTCCTCCTTGCAGATCGTGGAGCGGGATCCCCCAATAATCCAGTTTTTGTGTGTGATCCATCCATCTCCACTCAATTTCCAAGAACTTCAGTAAACCCTTTTGTAGGTCGAATTCAACCAAAATTGTTCCTATTCTACGATAAAGTTTATACATTATAATTTTATAATGTTTCTAATTTAACCTTTTTTAATAATATTAATAATTTTTCTTTATCTAGAGAGTTTATACATTATAATTTTATAATGTTTCTAATTTAACCTTTTTTAATAAAATTAATATTTTTTCTTATGTTAATCAATTTGGCGATATTTCTAATTTTAACTTTTCTATAGTATTTTTTTTTTTTTAAGTAAAAAAGAGCAGAGCCTATTGTATTAACTTTCCAGAAAAAGGTTAAACCATAAACACCATGTCTGCCAGTTGTCTCGCCGTGTAAGCGGAAACCGAGACAACTGGCTATCTATGCAATCCATGAGGGGGGTAGATTGGCTTCCATTTGTCTTGCCCAAAGGAAACCAAGATGACTGGCATCCATTAGTCTGAGAACAAGCTTTGAGTCTTAGAGTTACAAAATAATGGCGTTTAGCCCTGTCTAGTCTGAGGAAAATAGAGAAAAAGACTGAAACTATTAACTATGACATTTTACTCAGTGGCCTTGCCTTCATCCACAACGCCCTTGCAATCCTCGGTGGCTATCAGCACGAAGGTCTATGCACACGTTGGGCAGCGCTTTCCTGGCGGTGTGTTGGAGTAGGCCTCATAGAGTAGGTCTAATCGTTGGCTTACTAGACTGGTTTGGTGGATTACGTCCTCCACCAAGCTCCGTAGTTCAAAGATTAACTTTGAGGTGGTATGGGTGGAGGAGTGGTAGGTGGCCACGCCCTTCCTCCTGCATGATAGACATAGGACATGGCATAGGATCGGTGCCACCCTCTCTATCCAAAATAGCCTCTAGTGCCTCGCCTTCCATACCAATTACCTCGTCCTTGGCTGCATCTTTTCATTCCAGGGATTCTGTTGGAGGGATCTCGACGGCTCCTGCGGTCAGTTCTGCATCCATTTCTGCCAGAATTTATTCTACGATATATCAGGGTGGAAAATTGTCCAATTGGACTTCTCCTGTGTTGGTGCTATGATGTTCCTTGACGACCCACTGGATAGTTTCCCCAGGAAAACATGTCGGCGGGTTCCAATTGTCTGGGACTATGAAGAGAAGGTGTGCTGGGGGGCCTTGAGTGGGTTTGTCTGGGATAATATCTTCAATATAGGCCATTGGAGGTGACTCAGGTCTTCTATAATTTCGGACAAGCTGCATCCTTGCCATGGACAGTGCCCGCTCAAAGTTTTGTCGTCTCTTCCTGCGCACGACCGAAGCATACCAGGCAGCCCCCCTGCGGGGCTTGCCTCATTCCCTTGGCATTTGGAGGTGCCAAGCAATGGCTCTGGTGATAGTTAGACCATTCCAGTCGCACCAGAGCTCAAAGATGCACCAAGGCTGCAGCTTTAGCTCCAAATGAGCCTCTCCCTCGCCGAAATCAAGTAAATTCATGAAGAGTAAAGTGACCAGACCCACCATTAAGGAAGTTCGCTGAGTGATCTATGGTGTCATTCCCATCACACGTGCGAGAAGTCTTGGCTCATCAACTTGGATGAACCAACTTTCCCCCATCCTTAATGGCAAGGGGATGGGGGCCGGTGGCCTATATTTAAGGCCTGGCCCAACGCTGTACCATGTGGCCCCTTTGCGTTAGGTGGCACCCCATCCGAGGTTGGGTAATCTTTGTTTGCAAGGAATTGACAGTGAGTGGAGTGTTCTGTGGCTTCCAAGATGTGAGGATCCCAGTAGATGCTTTCCCTCTCCGTTGTTACCCCTTCATTTGCTAGGCAATCTGTTATACTATTCGCGTCCCTTTTTACATGGGAGGGTATGATACTGAGATTGGGCCTAACTAAGGCTCCAAACTCCTCTAATAGTCCCAATAATCTCGAGCTGGGCGAGATTTTCCCTAGATGTTCCCCATGGAGGATCTTAGTAATTAGCCAGATGATGATTTGAGAGTCCCCTTCCAAAATGATATTGTGGAGGTGGTTGTCAATTGCTTCTTGTGTGCCCCGGAGGAGGCATATTAGTTCCGTGGGATTTTTTGTGTTTTATCCAATAAAACCTGCTACAAGGTAGAGGATTTGGCCATCTGCGTTTCTGAGGGTAGCTCCAAATCCGTATGGTCCCATATTTCCTTTGGAAGCCCCATCAAAATTGATTTTTGTGAAACCTGTTGGAGGAGGGGACCATGTAGTTTGACTACTTTTTCGGGGATTACTTGGATTTACCACAGGCTGATTATTCAGGCTAAGTTGCTAGTGCTGGAGAATGCACTGCTCCTCCGGATCGCATTTTGTATCCTCCTGCTTCCACTTTTTACTTCGGATTGTTTCCTGAATGATCTTGCTTATTTGTACCCATACTAGTTCCAGAGTGGATGCCTTGGAGTGGAAGATTCTTTTATTCCATTCCTTCCAGATTTTCCAGAGAGTGAATCCTAGGAGTAGGAGCCAAATGAGGGAAAGAATGGGATTTTTAAAAGATAGCAGGTCCCAATTTTCTATTGTATCTTTGATACTGATCCTGTTCTGATTCATCCTGCGCATTGCTTGAGCCCCTTGGTCCCATATCCACTGGCTGAAAGGACATCTGTTGAAGAGATGTTCCAGAGTTTCCTCTTGTTGTTGGCATAAGGGGAAGATTGATGGTCCAATGAAGCCTCTTTTCCAGATATTATCCCAAGTGAGGATACGGTTGTGGATGGTGAGCCAAAGAAAGGTTGACACCTTCAGCCAGAGGAAGGGGCTCCATACCTTGTTCTAGATATTCTCCTTGTCATGGATCTGGTAATTAACTTGCAGATAGTGTCTTCCTTTCTAGCTGGCACTCTCCATCTACCACTGGATGAAAACCGAGAGATTTGATAGGGTCTCCCTATTACAAGTGAATCCTCCTGTGGACAAGCGGATTCCCTCTTGGTCTCTAGACTCCTAAGGCCAAGACAGAAAAGTGCTTAACGTGGACACTGGACACTAGTACCTAAGTGTGCAAATTTCATGTGTAACACTCCCCATTTGAATTGAAAGAGCCTTTACTATTCTTTAATCTGGCATCGATCCTGGGGCATGGCCCTACAACCATGAACTAACTTATTTATGTGTTGGCAAGTTCTTAGAAGGTCAACAGGTGTTTCAGATTGGCACATGATGTCAACGCCCTCATGGATGCAGTTGACGAGGCAGTTTGGGAGTGGGAGGGTCTTTTCACCTCGGTGGATGAACTGTGAAGACTCAAAGGTGGTGGGTGTGATCATTATGACCATTCTATTCCTTCAGTGGCCTCTACATAGAACACATATTTACAATTTTTACAGAGGAGAACTCTACACCTTTTCCTGGTGTTAGGCGTGAGATTTTGAAGAGTCATTTGAATGTTGTTCTAGGTAGTGTGGATACTTCACGCCTTATTGTAGGGGGTGGTAGCATAGCTTTAGTTCATCTAGCCGTGGGCTCTAAGGTGGAGGTGAAGCGAGTGCAGACTGATCCAAAGTCTGCAAATAATCTATGGGGTAGTCTGCGTGTGAAGGAAGTTTATCACAAGAGAAGTGTTCGTGTCTAGAAGACAAAGAAGGTGAAGCATCGTTTTATTATGGGCATGGATGTGGGTTTGGAAGAGTCTTTCAAACTCTCCCTCTCCGCACTGATTGGGAGGTTTGTGTACAAGGTCAGGAGCAATTTACCTTTCAATGAGTGGATTCAAATTACCTGGGTTCCACTCATTAGATATTCTCCTGAGTTGTTGACCCTCCTGGGTAGGTATTTTGGTTTGGTTTTCAGAAATCTGGAGGATTCCACTTATATCCTTGACAAATTTTGGGATTACGAGGGCAGAATAATTATGTTGAAGCATTGGTGCAAGTGCTTTGACCCTGCTACTGAATATTTTAGTTTATGTCATGTATGGGTCTTACTACATGGGCTGTCACTCCAACTATGGAATAAAAAATCCCTGGAGGCGATTGGGAACCTGGCAGGTCGGTTCTTAAAAGTTGATGAAGCCTATTTGCTTTAAATGTACAAGCGAATGGCAAGGGCCCTTGTTGAGCTTGACATCCATGGAGGTCTACTGGAAATGCTAGAGTTGGAGTGGTGCGGACAAGTTACTTTCTAGAGATTGGACTATTTGGGTTCATGATTGTGATGCTCTATTTGTAGACAGATGAGTGACCATTGAAAACATTGTCATTTCACGAAAGGGGTCTTTGACTCAGAGGAATCTTTGGAATCTTCTACAAAATATTTTTATATGAGCAAAGTGGACTCAAAAGAGTTGGGCATATTATTTGTTCAGAGGGCTAAAGATACACTTGATTTGATCTCAGACACCTTCATAGGTAAGATAAAAATGTACTACCCTTCTTTGTATTTTTCTCTTTCATCATGGGAACGTGATATACTGGACAATTATTTCTCGTCGCTCTATGCTCCTCCACAAGTAGTGGTTTCAAGAACTTTGGGTACGACAGAACCTAGCGGTACATCTAATGTCCCTAATAGGACTCCTCTTAGGCTGGTATCCTTAGATATTTCAATCTCATTACCAGAAGAACCTTCTCTGACAACCACCATGGCAAGGCCCTATAATGATTCACAAATTTTCTGTCAACCTGTGGGGGAACAAGTTTTGGAAAATATGATAACTTTCTTGGTCCCAACCTATAGGGAGGCCACTAGTCCTATTCCCTTACCGACATACTTGGGCCTAGAATCCATTCATGGTGAGGTGGAATGTGGAGCCGCAGTGGCGAGTACAAGTTTAGGGAAAGGTTCTGGGGATGACTTAGCATGGAGTTATCCTCCATTAAAACTAGGAGTGCTCGAAATAAGCTAGGGAAAAATTCTTCTATTGTGCATCAAGATTTAGCTTCTACTCATGATTTGGGGGCACTTAGAGGAATGAAATCCCTTGCAAGGGATAAATCAATATCCTCCTATCCCTGAATATCATAGGGGTGGGAGGCTCCCTAAAAATTCCCTCCACATGTAGGATTCTTTCTAAAACCAAGCTAGATATAATTTTTCTCCAAGAGACCTTAGTCATAGAGGAGAAGGATAGATAATTCATGAACATTTTATGTCCTAATTGGGTGATCTGTGCAGTCAGTTCTATAGGGAAGTCGGGTGGACTTCTGGTGGCATGGAATCCAATTTTTTTAGTTAAATCCATTTCTAAATGTTGGTCGAATTTTATTGACAGGTATTCGATTACCTGACAAAAGAAGGATTTATGTTTTAAATGTTTATGTCCTGTGCACCCGAAACAGACAGTTTTGGGAAAAGATGGACGCAAAAGGTTTGTTATCATTGGGTGATCTTATACTTGTAGGGGACTTGAACTTTACAACTAGCACAGAAGAAGTATGGGGTACATTGACTTTAATAGATCCCCTGGCGGTTTTTTTTAAAGAGATTTTTTCAAAAAATCATTTGGTTGATATAATGCTTATGAAGATGGTGCCAAATTGGTGAAATGGTAGAAGTGGGGTGGACACGATACAAAAAAGACTAGATAGAGTTCTTGCCTCAGATGCTACTCTACATGCTTCAACCAGATATCTATCGTGGGTGGAATTTCCATTTATTTCTGATCATGCACCTGCTCTTTTTCAATTGGATGTTGGTTACATGTCTGTAAAATGAGAAATATTTTTTGGCTCAATTGGACAATCCTATAATACAAAAAAATACGCAAATGGTGAAATGTGGGAGTTTTTCCCAACTCTAAACAGATAGAGATTTTGTCAAATCCTAAAAGTTATTTTTGGGCGAAATTTCTTTTATAATTTGACCAAAGAAAGAATTAGTGTTGTTCGTATCTATGTCATGGACCCTCTCAACAACGAATTCTATTTTGGGATTTAGTTCCACAAAAGGAGGCAGAAATTTAACATTCTAAAATCCTAAAGGGAAACACTTAGTACTCTCAGGGGGTTGGAGTTTCTTGCAACCAAGAGGATCTGCTCAAGATTCCACATGACCAATGTATTTAGAGAAAATCAAGTAACCAAGAAGAGGATTTTGTCTCAGCTATAAAGATTAATCTGTGTCACTTGTTTTGAATATTCATAGGTCTGACCACCTTCTTTGCATATTCTATGTTTATGTAGGTTTATGTATTCCTCTTTAATTAATCAAGAAATCTTTTGTTAAGTGGCTATGAACTATTAGATGATTTTGAAGTGGTTATGAACTATTAGATGATTTTGTCTCACTTATAAAGATTAATCTCTGTCGCTTGTTTTGAATATTCAGGATTCACCACTTTCTTTGCATATTCTATGTTTCTCTGGGTTTATGCATTCCTCTTTAATTAATCAAGAATTTTTTTGCCAAGTGGCTATGAGCTATTAGATGATTTTGTCTCAGTTATAAAGATTAATCCGTGTCACTTGTTTTGAAGATTAGGAGTGGGTGTTTGTCTCTAAATTCTTTGCATTGGGTGCAACATATGTTATTTCCTATTAGTAATAAAGAATTCCATCCTTATAATGAGTTACAACATATGTTACTTCCTATTATATTATGTCATAAGTAATGAGAAGAAAAGAGTTATATGTCTTATGTATGATATGTTACTAGGAAGGTTGATGTTTGCGATGATACATGGAAAAACCAAGTAAAGAGCATGGAAATGGGTGCTTCAATATTTGATAAGAACTTGAGTGGGTAAATTATGATGCAGGGAACTCATGCAATTCCTTCTATCCACAGAACGGTATATACACTACATAATTAGACTCCAAAACGAAAGACAAATTTAAAGCAGATCAACTAATTCGTCACATAGACCAACTAAATATTCAGTAGATGAGAAGTGGAACTTAAGACGTATTTGGTTGAGAATCTCCATTTTGAATCTTAAATCAAGTGAGTGATTAGCAACACGTTGCTAAAAAATTATGAATTTTGTTTTCTTTTCTCCCCTAAAAAATTATGAATTTTGTTTTCTTTTTTCCCTTTGAAGTTCCACGTGTTTTCTTGATATAAAATCATGCTTCTCGTTCAAAGTTAGAATTAGCCCCACTATCGCCTCAAGCTTTCATATTTGTCAATTTTTCTCATTTTAATTAATTTTGCAATGTGTTTCATTTTAGTTTAAGGTTTTTTTTTATAATATTTATATTTCATAATGGTTTACTTTAATTAATTTTATAATATTTTTTATTTTTTTAAAATTTGAATTTTAATATTTAAATAGATGTAGTTTTTTTCCTTTAATTAATTATTAATTTTGCAATGTGTTTAATTTTAGTTTAAGTTTTTTTTATAATATTTATATTTCATAATGGTTTTACTTTAATTAATTTTATAATATTTTTAATATTTAAATAGATGTAATTTTTTTACTTTAATTAATTTTATAATAAAAGCATGTAGATTTTCACAGTTAGTCATAGTTATAGTGCATAAACTTTAATTAATTTTATAATTTTTTTTATTTTAAATTTTTTTAATATTTGAATTTTAGTATTTAAATAGATGTAACTTTTTTCACTTTAATTAATTTTATAATTAAAGTGTGTAGATTTTCACAGTTAGTCATAGTTGTAGTGCATAAACTTTATGATTTTTTTTTTCACAAAGGAAAACTGTTTTTTATTGGATATATAAAATAAACTTTACAAAAATATGCTCAAAGATTAGTAACCGTTCAACCCTTTTACAATTCAGACTTTCCTGTATTTAGTTTTCTTATCACATATACTTCTTACAAAAAAGACAAAAAGCCAAAAAAATCATTGTTATAATACATTTGGTGGTCAACACTTAACCATGAATTCTGAATTTAATATTCAGACTTTTGGGAAAATATAAAAAGCCTTCCTCCATAAGCAAAGCCTGCTTTGATAGTTGATCTGCTTCCATATTGAATTCTTTGTATATGTGTTGAATTTTTAAGTTCTAGAAGATTCCACTCATATTTGGATTCTGGTCATCCAAGGCTGTAAACAAATCCCGGGGTGAAAATTATTTTTATAAGAAAACCAGTCGACAATTACTTTTGAATCTCAAAACAATTGTAGACAATTAAGCTTCTTATGTAGAGAAAAAAAAAAAAACTCCACAGTGCCATGAGTTGAGTTCTACTCTAGTATTTGTTCTTGTGCCACAGTTCATTTTAATACTAAAAATATCCCCCTCTGGACATTTTAGCACTGCTCCTGCACCACATTTTTCACCTCCATTTTGAGAAGCACCATCAAAAAAACCAACTACCGCATTTTCTTCTAGCAAATGAGGACGAACTACTCTTTGTGTATGCATAGCAAAAGTTTTGTTATATTCACCCAAATCTTGCAAAACTCGATTAACTACCTTAAGAAGAGATAGTGGTTGATTCTAAAAAATAATCAAGTTTCTATGTCTCCAAATATCCCAACAGATATAACAAGGTAATTCTAGCCAATTGTCCTTTTTCTTAATTCAAGTCTGAAAACTTTCACTAAGTTGTCCATGGTCCCACTTTTTTTTAAACTTAAGAGATTTTAAAACATATTTCCATACATCTCTTGTGAAGGGGCATTTTACCATTATGTGATTTATTGTTTCCTCTTCCTCGCCACACAAAAAACATCTACTAGGACCAACAAACCCTCTTTTTATCAGATTATCCTAGGTTAGAATTACCTAGTAAGCTTGTTTTGCAACCACTTTCCCTAATTCATTGTCCTCGGTCCAAACAATTTTATCTCTTTCATTAGATAAGACAAATCTAGAGTGTTTTAAAACCCTCACATAATTCTCCCATTCCGTTTTTGGTTCACCTATGAGTTCAAGAGTATCTGTATTCTTCCAATTAAAACTATGTGCAAATCCAGAGTCAATAGAAACTACCTGGTCTAAAGTGAAAATACGTTTTGAGTGTAGTGTGGAAACAAAACTCTCAGACAATTTGTAGTAATAATGAGATCCTATCAGCGGATCCAAACCATCCCTTATTTCCTTTCCATTTCCAGGCTTCCAAGCTAACTAATCAGTGACAATAGAGAAAGAACCAGTAAGTGCTTTCCAACAATTTGACATACTTTTCACATTTAAATTCTATTTTCTAAGCCATTCAATCACAAAAATTCTTTTTAAATATTTTTTAAGAATCACTTTGTACCACAACCCAGTACCAAACAGATTCCTCCATGGGATTTTTGCAGTGATAGCTTTTCCAAAATTGACAATATTTTTAAAACCCCATCCTTCACACTTCTTAAGTTTTGCAATCCTGTCCCAATTTACCAAATAGAAACTTTATGTTTCTTTGTTTCCCGACCACAAGAAACTAAACATATGCCTTCTAATCCTATTAAATATACTTTTGGGAATCTTTTCCAAAGACAACCAGTACAATGAAATGCTTTCCAATACTAAATTCACCAAATTATACCTTCTTCCCAATGTAAGCCATCAATGACACCAACTGGATATTTTTATCCACTTTTTTAAGAAACCACCTGAAATCATTAATAAGATAGAAAATCGTTTTTAGAAAAAAAGCTCAAGAATTTAAAGCCATCATCTAATGGTTTTAACTCATAGGGTAGTAATTCCTTCAAAGGTATTAACTCCTCTCTAGTCCAACTTGCTTCTAGAAATTATGACTTGTGAGTATGGTAAGTCATTCCAGTTGCATTGTTAAACAAGTCAAGCGCTTCCTTAAACATCCCATATTCTGTCAAAGATCCTCTACCAAAAAGAATAATATCATCTACAAAAAGTAGATGACTAATTCTAATCCCTTTCACTACTGCAACTCCATGTATTTTGTCTTCTTCAACAAGCTTCTTTAGTTTTCTACTAAGTCCTTCCACTATAAGTAAACACAATGGAGAAAGGGGAAAACCTTGTCTAAGTCCTCTTGAACTTCTAAAAAAACTAGCAGGGCTTCCATTGATTAACATCGAGAAATTTGTTGAACTAACACACCCCATTATCCAGTCAATAGCTTCCAAACTGCTCCCAATTTGCAGAAGGACAAGTCTTAGGAAACTCCAATCAACCTTATCATATGCTTTTATCATATCTAGTATTAAGATCAAAGCTTTAGATTTATTTGTCTTTATACTATGTAGGGAATCTTGTGCTATACTAATAGCCTCATTGTTCTGTTTGTTTTCCAAGAATCCAAACTACTCCTTCGTTATACATTTTGAAAGAAAAGCTTTGATTATGATTGAAATAATTTTTGAAATTAACTTATACACCAAGTTACATAAAGAGATGGGTATGAATCCATCAAAAGATTCAAGTTTATCACTTTTAGTGAGAAGTGCTACAAAGGTGGCATTTAGTGCCCCTATTATCTTCCCCTTGATTATTGATTCCTCCACTACTTCCAAGATATTTTGTCCCATAATATCAAAAAATTCCAAGAAAAATTCAACTATCCATCCATCTGGTCCAGGGATTTTTGAAACAACAAATCCTTTCAAAGTGGACATTACCTTGGGTAATAAGACTGGTGCAGCAATTCTTTTCCCTTCTTCCACTGAAAATAGTCTAGGAGTCTAGGGTAAGTCTGTATCACTTCCAATTACTTTATAATATAAATATACTCTTGATCTTTAAACATTTTCTCAAAGTATGTAACAACTTCCTTTTCCAAGTCTTTCTGCTCAGTTTTCACTGAACAATCCTCCTTTCTAATCTCCTAAATTGTATTTTTCCGCTTTCTAAATTGGCGTAGGCATGGAAGAACTTAGTATTTTTATCACCAAAATTTAATCACATAATTATGTTTTCCTATCTCCAAATCTCCTCTTCTTGTTTTAAAATCTCCAACTTCCTCCCTTCTGTCTCTATCACCCACTCCCTTTCATCATCTTGCACAAAAACCCCAGGAAGGGTAGATTAAAGGATATCCAGGTCTACTTCAATTTGCACTAGTTCTTCTTTAGATTTTAATTTCTTGTTTTTTTCCAATTTTGTAACCAGAGACTTCAAGGATTTAAGATTTGTCACTAGTTTTACCATTGGTGAAGTAGAGAGAGGCTAGTCCATCTTAAGCCAGTTGGATCACACTAAAGAATAAAAATATGTATCTTTTAATCACACTAAATTAAATTTGAAAGGGACCTTATGTTTTTGTTGAGTTGGTTCCATTTGGAAGACTATTGGCATATGATCTAATATCTTAACATTAACCACCCAGGTTCTAAAAATGTTCCCTGAATCCACCAAAGATTCACTGATTCAAAAATAGTCCAATCCTTTTGCTACATAATCTTGAGTTCCCCTACCATTCCTCCAAGTATGGAGAAGATTTATAGGTTCTATATCAGTTAAACCTTCTCCTTGAATCTTCTGATTGAAGTAAGAATTCAACATATCACTTCTAGCATTATTTCCCCAAGTTTCTCTCGCAGAAATTGTGAAGTTCAAATCGCCGCAAAAAAATAAGAATGGACTCTTTTAGTATTCCATCATTTTTTATAGTATTTCATAAACTTTGTCTTTCGGCATATGGCCCATAACAATTTATCAGCTTCAAATTATTATTTATCTTCTTTACGAATCCCTCTAGTAAGATTCCTGCAGGAGTCAAGAAGGCATTGAAATTAGCTTTTTTCGTATTCCATGCAAATAGTAGCCCCCCAAAAAAATCCTTTGAATCCACCGCATAGAAATCCCACACAAGGAAAACTTTTGAGAAAACCTCTCTCATTAAATCCATCAACCATAGTTTCTTGTATCATGAATAGATATGGTTAACCAAATCAAACAGTCTTTTGAGGGATAATGGTTTTGGAGAACCCCCCACTCCTATGAATTTTAGTGAGATCACTATAATTTAATGCCGATTGCTAGGGATTTGTGTGCTCTAAGTGCTCTTGGACCCTCCGAAACTCGCAAGATTAAATTCCCCATTTGTTCTTTCTCCTTAATGATCTTCCTTGCACTTCTAGTTTTGATAGGAGAGAATTATTTCTCTAAACCCCCCAAAACATACCATTTCTTCTTCGATAACTCCTTATTCCCCCAACTAACAACTTCAACAGTTCGAATTTCGAGCTTTGTCTTCAGGTAGGATCCAATGTGACTTTTCCTTCCGAAAAAAATATGTAAAGGGGTTCAAATTAATACTTCTTTATAAGAAGGTATTAAATGGGTTAATGATTCCTCAACAATTTGGTTAACAACTTTCTCTAAAAAGATAGAGTTCCCAAGCTCGGCCGAAACCCAGGTTCCTTGAATAAAGTAAAGGGTTCATCCAAAAATGCCTCTTCTAAAATAACAGGTTTTTTTTACTCTTTGGTATCCTCTGTGCCTACCTCCAAATTAATATCGTCAGTAAAATAGCCTCCCCCCACTGTCGAAGCCTCTAAATCCACAGACTCTAAATCCCCTTCTAAGACAATCACCCCCTCCACTCTCCCTCCGCCTTTTTTAGCTAGTGTATAATCCTCAGCAAAGACTTCCCCTGGGACCGACCCTTCACCTAGGAACCCCGAGCCAAAGGCCCTTTTTGTAAAAAATCCCTACTTACTAAGGTTAGCAGAGGATTTTGACCTAACATTTAAATATAAAAAAAGACTATGTAACCAATCCAATTCCTTCAAAGAAAGGGACAAATAAAGAGCAAGGGAGAATTTTTTTAACTTACCTATCAACGTAGTAGAGTTTTTTTAGATGAAAAGTGATTCCCCTTCCTATGCATTAGAACCCTTATCATCGAAAAATTCTAGATTCGGGTCTAGCTCCGACCACTCTTCCTTCCACACCGATTGTTTTTTTTTTCCCCTCGACAAGTTTTTTTGAAATGCCCTGCCTCCTTGCAGACCATGGAACAGGATCCCCCAATAATCCAATTTTTGTGTGGGAACCATCCATCTCCACTTAATTTCCAGGAACTTCAGTAAACCCTTTTGTAGGTCGAATTCAACCAAAATTGTTCCTATTCTACGAGAGAGATGATACATTATAATTTTATAATGTTTCTAATTTAACCTTTTTTAATAATATTAATATTTTTTCTTATGTTAATCAATTTGGCAATATTTCAAATTTTAAATTTTCTATAGTATTTAAATTTTTAATCATAATTTTACAATAAAAAACTTGAAAGGAAAACTAAGAACAATAACCTAAATTCAAATTTTTAAAAATTTCTACAATTAGAGACTTAAGATAAAACACTCAAGACACACTCTGATAGATTCGCCATATTCAATATGTTAAATAATAGAGTTTCTTTAATGTTTAATTTTAAGTCATTATAACCAACTATCAAATCCTATTTTAGTGTGTGGTTGAAATATTCTCTTAACAAGTTGTTACTCTTATTAAGACTGTGTGTGTGTGTGTCTTGATGTGAAGCTTGATGTATACACTTGTGTTTGATTTAACAAAGAAAACAAATTTTGTGTATACCATATGGTTCTTTAAATTCTTCCAAATCCATCACATATAATTGTAAAAATTTATGTGAAAGATCTTGAAGAACCATCTCAACATAAAATGCCACAATTTCTTGCAATCTCCACTAGAAGCTTCTTTCTAAACGGTATAATTGAATGGTATGGTGAATCCAACTATGGTTTTAAGGTTCAATGTTTTCCCAATATTTTAACAGTCTTAAAAAAACCTCATCCCGAAAATGCAGGGACTTGTTGCTCTGCAGCTTCCCTTCTTTGACTGTAGATGCTTCATAACACAATTAACAATGCACATATCCAAGCCTTGAATTACTAAGTTATCAAAGCAAAGTTGCATGAATAATTTTAATCTCCATCCATCTGCTTCTTCTGGATCTAGTGCACGGTCTCCCACAACTTCCTATGGTTGTGGTATATATATATATATATAGGTAAAATTGCATTGCATGATGCTCTTATCGTAATAATTAATCTATTTTTTTGTTCCTTCTATCATCATCCCCTCATCGAAAATATTAACTTGATTGCATACTTCTCTCCATCTAGATCTCTGTTTCACCCGTATAATACACATGCAAATGAATATGGACAACAATTTTAAAAACCACACTATTCTATAATAGAATCAACACATCTCACTATAATGACATAATATGGCTTCCACTATCGAGGCATCCCAACATTAAAAAACCCATTTTCTTGGAACCCCAATTTCTTAAATTTTTCACCAGGTAGAAATCATTTTTGTTAGAAACCCCTTATGCCTAAATCAATGGAAAACAAATGATTTCAGTGTGAGTGTCTCATAAATATATGAGCTATAACTACAAAATGTCGAAAGTTTGTATGTAGATTAAACAATTTTGATCGACCAATGGTTTCAAATATACGTGGGTCTAACTTCTGGCTTTTAGGGTTATTATTATTGGATAACTATTTCTTGACAGGGGTGATTTTAAGGATGGAAATTTATTTTAAAATGTAGAAACCTTAGCGAATCTTACTGATCCTCCATATACCAACTATAAATGTTTGGCGATATTTTTATAAAAATATTCAAATTTCTAAGGATTTTATATAGTTTCTATTTAATTTTGGTGATTTTTAAGATAAAATAATTTTATCCTATAGAATTTGGGCAAATCGTTTTTAGAATAGCGAATTTGTTTTTGGAAAAAACCATAGAAAAATAGCCCATGAGAGAAATTTATCCCCTAAAATAATCCATGTTTCTAGAATGTGTTTCAATCAGTTGAGGGAGTGGAGTTTTCTCTGGGAGGGACATGTTTATGCGGGTTTAATGGTGGCTTATTATTTTTAGTTGCTGGCTTTCAAAAGTTAGTGTTTGGTAGAGTAGATGTCGGGGGTTTTGTGCCTTGGTTTTTAGAGAATTGCATTGTCTTTCTATATTTAGTGTCATCCTTTCTAGTTGCCACTCTCCATGTACCACTGGATGACAATCAAGAGATTTGACAATGTCTCCCTGTTACAGGTGAATCCTCCTGCAGACAAGTGGATTCCCTCTTGGTCTCTAGACTCCTAAGGCCAAGACAGAAAAGTGCTTAAAGTGGACACTGGACACTGGTACCTAGTTGTGCAAATTTCATGTGTAATACTCCCTAATTGAATTGAAAGATGTAATGACCCTTTTTATTACTAGGAATAATTTCATAAATAAACCTAAACATGGCTAATTATAATTAATATATAAATTGATTATAAGTTATTAATTAATTATTTTGATTATACTTGGTTGAAGTATGATTAACTCCTTGAGTAAGGGTTAAATGAATGAGTGATTATTAAATAAGACATTAAATGATTAATTAT
>SNQJ01S0007427.1:24782-50420 GCA_010110895.2 Picea sitchensis | reverse complement strand
TGGAATGACTAAACTTACAGTGAGGGTACATATGAGCGCTTTGGCTATTTGCTTGCAGCTGTCGTTTCATTGATGTCGGCGATGATTGTGGTTTCAAGGATGTTCTCCATGGTTGTTGGAATGTCGGGAACTGCCTGTTGTCTTTCGTTGGCGGCCTGTTTCAATTGCCTTTTGACCCATTCTTCAATGTAGCTTCTCATTGGGGCGACCGTGATCTCATTTCGAATTTTGATGTTGAAAACTTCATTTTCTAAGTCCTGGAAGTCGATAGAAAGATTAGAGAGAGCCTGATGAATTTCCCCATTCTGTACTGCATATTTCACTAGCCAGTCAAGGATGTGAGCTTGATCAAATTGAAGGATGTTGTAAAACTTTTCGAGAGACAAGGTATTCAACATAGCAACCTATTTATCGAACTCTTTCCTAGTTAAGGGAAAGGAGTTTTCGATTAAGAGGGAGTCTTGGAAGTCGTTGATTTTCCCTGCTAAGTCCATATTTGACAGTTTTGTGAATAATTCATCTTTCTTCGCTATGTCTTGTTCACATGAATGAACAATGAGACGCAGGTTCTTTACTTTTTGTTTCCAGCATGCATTCAATTGGCCGATCTGGTTTTTGGATGAAAGATCTTCTTCTCTTCTTTTTGTTTCTGTCATATTGTTGACAATCTTACCAAAAGGGATGACCGTTTTTAAAAATAAATTNTGACAATCTTACCAAAAGGGATGACCGTTTTTAAAAATAAATTTTCTTCATCTTTTAATTCAGCTTACAAAATCTTGAGCAAGCTATGTTCTCTGGTTCCAAGGGAAGCGATGGTTTGTGATCTTTTCCACGCCTGGGTAATCAGTTCCATTCATTTTTTGATATTGTTATCCACATATCCTTTACAGGATGCGAGCAGGGTGGAGGATGCTTTTACATTAGGTGCAGGGGTGCCAGGCATGGCTATTGCCAAAGGATCGATAAGCAATGGAATAGGAATGAAAGCGTCTTCCAATTCCTTGACTCGGTTCTTCAGTTTGGAATTCTGGGTCTCGATGCGTCCAATGGAATCATGAAATGTTTCTTCGGTCGCGGTGTGAAGTTGACAGATTTGGGACGATTGCATGTTGGAAATGTCAACGTATGAACGAGATTTGTCTTTGATATTTTTAACATGTTTTTTCTCAAATATCAATCTTTTGTTCCGGCTATCAAAAACAACGATCTGGAACACAAATGATTCATCTTCATCAAAATTTTGGGTAACAGATATGTCCATTGGATGGCTATGGTGGATGCCATATTGGGGTTAATCAAGGAAGGGGAACATGGCATCCAGATCAGTGTCAACTTTCATGTTCTGACTCTGAATTTTCGACTCTTCTTCCTAACCCACATTTTTTTTCCTTTTCTTCTCTACTAAAAGCTTGTGAGAACTATCAATTTTAGAGTGAGGAGTGTCGTTATATCCTCCTCTGTTTGAAGAACTCTGAGTCTCTTTGTTGCTGTGATGGGTCGTTGGAGCGATGCTCCGGGATTGAACACTCTTGTCACTAGGGCCTTTCCCCTGTTGTGTGTACAATTTAGTGCATCTTTTCACTGTCTCTATGTCACTGGTATTAGAGGCAGGACCGTCATTGTCTCTATTTTTGAGCAGGTGTTTATTTACAAAACAATCGTCGAGGCCAAGTGATTGTCAATGTTCTCTAAAAATATCATAGGGGGCGAATCCTCTTATGTATGCAGCATATATGAGGTTGGAGATGCTAAAATGTGCTGCGAAATCGTCAATTTTGTTGACGTTTTTCAAGACAAACTCCCCTATTTTCCAAGGTAGAGGAATGAACTATTTTTTTTCTTCCTTTGGAATAGATGGAACCAGTAGTTGTATTGACGTGCTACTTCTGCAATAAAAATTATGTCGGTAACGTGAAATGGAAGGAGAGAAGGTTGTTCCGTGGAGCCAAAAATTCTTATGACAGTGTAATTTTCCAAATGTTGGAGTGTCCCCTTGTTGTGCAAAAAACTAGTTGCCTATTCAGATATGCGGGGAGCATTTTCTCCTAACAACAAAACTTTGAAAATAGACAGGAAGCCATTAAAACCCTCATAGAAATAGTGGGAAGCCTTATGCTTCCACAAAGCCTGGTACCAGAACGTTACTGGGTGGAATTCCCAGTTGACTTTTTTGGACATAGACAATTGCGGAAATTGACAGGATTGTGCTATTACAAAAACTAAATAGGATGACATATACAATTTTTTTTTCCTTTTGTAGCTTGACAATTGGGAAGATATTTCATGGGAAATTAACCTACCCCAATCAAAAAGTTCTTGTTTGTTCACTGTGAATTACAAAATATAAGGAGCCATGTGGGAAACAGTACCTATGGACTCCTATCCCGTTATTCTTGTAAACAGCCAGGCAATTTCCCGAAATGGATTTCTAAATGAACTAACCTCTATACTTGTAATATCTTTAGGAATTGGATTCGGCCTGTCCAAAAAATGGGGCAAGAGGTCCATTTCATTATTATGATTTGCTAGGATCTGTTTGCAATCTTCTCCTTTGAATGTCATTGTTAGCTCGGGCAATTTCAGCATCTGGCGGAAGAACTGAGGTGACAAAGAAACAGAAGAGTTGTTGTGTAGTAGAATAATTCTTTGGTCTGTAATAAATTTATCGGCGAACCAAGAGACCAGGTCCTTATAATAAAAAACCTCAGGGACACAACCTGCATGAGCAATCCCAGAGGTCCAAATTACTTGGTTCTCTGGGGTAGGGGTTGAGTAATAAGAAAATGCCCTAGACCAGTGGAAGTTCTGGTCCTCACGCTCGAAGGTGTTCACTGTATCTCCACAGAACTGTTGCTGAGATTATGCCATAGGTTTATGAGAAGGTTTCTTTGTTGCATATGATGGTTTAAATGAATTGTTAGAGCGAAGAATGTAACTTTTTGCTAAATCTTGGTTAAATGTTTCTGAATGGGAAAGTCCTCAAGCCTTTCGTTGATTAATGACAACCTATATTGGTGGTGCATGATGAACTCTTAGCAGTAAAATTTATTTATTTCATATTTAGAAATGTGAACGTGGCGGGTACAGTGAAGAGCAATTAAGGAATGGAGGTTTCGTGAATGTACGAAGGGCACGCCATGTGAATGAGATTTCATGATTTTTAAATGAACTCTCGTAAGAGATAATATAATCCGCCCGCAAATTTTGGTTTAATGCGCATGAATACGAGATGTCCTCGAGCCTTTCTCCCATCAAAGACAATATATATGATTTCTGCATGATGACTTGTTAGAATTAAATGCTAGTAATTCCATATTTAGAAACAAGATATCTATATATTTATATATATACAACTTTTTATTTTCTTTTATTACAGACAAGTGCGAAGGTGACAGAGAGGGAAGAGAGCAAGGAAAGAATGGAAAGATGTAAAAAGTGGTCGGATGGGATTGAAAAAAGGGTTACCGAGATAGTCAGGACAGTCGAGTGTTGCACGATGAAATTTCATGTTTCAGAATTTTTGAGTGCAAAATGTGTAAAATGGAAGAGATCATGATGGGGCAATTGAGTGAATGGTTTGTATATTTGTGGAATTCCACCAAAGTGGCTAAGTATGGAACAGGGAAATTTCTAATTGCATACATGGAAATAAGATCTTATATATAATTTCCAATTGCTAATTGCAAATGGGTGCGGATACAGGAAACAACGACTACGAACTGAATATTTCTTCAACCCGTGAAATCGACGATTCACCAAATAAATTCGAACAAATGACGAAGTATGGAAAGAGGATAGACGAGATTCAAAATGGGGTGACAATAGTTCCACTAAATATGCGAGGACCCGACGGTTAAATTGTATTTCTCGAAAGTTTTCATTGCAAAAATGTGCAGCACAGAAAAGGGCATGATAGGTGGACCGTAATACTGAAAAGCATATGATCTAAGAACGGTTGCAATTTTGAATATCTATCAATTTGTATATATCGGAGATTTGAATGTTGTTTGGAGTTCATGGAAAAGTAGAATTGCAATGTTGACCCAACCAGCGCGCAAGTTTGCCTGTCAATTTGTATATGGCAGAACTCTGGGTGCTAGTTGCGGTACAAGGAACAGTAGACAGTCAATTTAAAGAAAGGGGAAGCGGTCGTTGAAAACGCAAACGTGTGAATCCGCGAAGCTGCGGACCAACACATTGTCGGGAAAAAAATTATTAAGTAACTAGGAAGAGAAACTAGAGGGAATAAAAGAGTGGGAAAATAGAGAGGCGAAAGGTAGTTTTCGTAAGTGCAAATTGGTTTCAAAGAAGCACCATCATTGAAAAACCATGATCTACTAATTGTCAGCAAATGCATTGTTGAAGATTACATTTTATTGCAACGCATGCCTGCAACTATGTTCTTGATACATTATTCCATGACTGTAACATATCAACTTAACCACTAAATTTCCTTTTCTACTAATTGCCAGCAAATGCTTTGTGGAAGATTATATTTTATTGGAACATGTGCGTGTAACCGTGTTCTTCATATATTCTACCATCAGTGCAACATATTAACTCAAGTATTAAACTTATTGCATTATGGGTTGTTAGCATTAAAACTTAATAATTGCATGTCTAGAAACAAGAACAACGATTTTGCTGTAACATTGTAAATTGGTATTAGTAAACAGAGGATCGAAGAAGTACGAGAGCACTGAACCATGCCACTTAGAACATGCATTAAACCCAGAAAAGAGGCAATAATGACGAGTTCAATGCAATTTTTTTTTAATAGCAAATCCATTTAAAATAAAAAAATAAGAAAAACACCGAATACTGTGCATCTATGCTTAGAAATTGGACCCAGTTCTTCGGGACGAAACATTGAAGGTATCTGCGACAAACACAGGGACAGGTTCTACAGTATTTAATATTCTTGGATTTTTCTCATTGATTAATCATCCTCTACTGAAATTGATATTTTCCAGAAGCTTTTCCTCAGAAAGAAGATGAAAATGGTTGCCGGGAAAGTGGAATAACCCATAGCTGAAACCGCCTCTGCATAGTCCAAAAACATCCAGTAGCACAGCTTGCACGTGCAATTCCAGAGGCCCAAATTATTCTATTCTGGGAAGAAGGAGAGGACTAGTAGGAAAATGCGTCGCAGGACTGAGAGTTTTGGACCTGATGCCCGAAAATGTTAAACAATATTTTTTTGGCTTTAAATATATCTCTAGGAGCATCAACATATCATTTCTTTACACTGAAACTCTTCCACCTAGAACGGACTAATTCGAAACTCTAGAATTCCTACTTTCGCTGTACAAAGTGGTTGTTGTGTTCACCGTCAGTTTCTTTTCTGAAACTCCTTTTGGTTTTGTCATGACTGCGATCACCGAGCCGGGAAGGTCCGTTCGTTATGGTTGATTTCAATTTGGGAATAGGAGTGGGAAGATTCTCTGCATTGCCATCATCCATTATCGTATCATCGTCCATCATATCATATTCTTCTAGCTCAGAATTCATGGCATCAAATTCTGCGATAACAATGACTGCAACTGGGTAGGTTCTCTAACCAGCTAGGGTTGCGATGGAATTATTTGGCTTGAAATATATCTCTCGATGTACCAAGGGACCATATCGTTTTTTCCTACTGGGCGGAGGGATATGAATAGTAACAATATGCCCTAGAATAGTGGAACCTCTGGTCATTATGCCCCAATGTGTTTACTGTGTGTGGAGAGAACTGTTGCCAGAAGTTATTTAGAATTTTCGTTTGGTGGAGATGATGTTTGAAATGAAAATCGGGGAGGGATAATATAAGCCTCCGCAAATTATGGTTTAATGTGTATCAATCGAATATCTCCTCGAGCCTTTCGCTGATCAATGACAATTTCCAGGGTTCCTGTGGAATGATATGTGACCATCACAGCTGACTAATTTCACAATTAGAAGAAAGTGTGAACGTGGCGGTGACGAGGAAAAGAGATTAAGAATCATAAATTTCTTAAAAGCACCAACCCGCCGTTGCACAAAAAACAAATATTGCGTGGCCTTTGAAATGAATACTTGGAAAGGATAACATGCTTATGGGAAAATCTTAGTTTAATTTGTGCTAATGAAAAATCTTCTCTGGACTTCCAAACATTAATGACAGTTTTAATGGTTGTTGCAGGATGGATACTAGCATTAAAGCGCAATTATTGTGTATCTGGAAACAAGTACGAAGGCATCAGCAATGGAGAAACCGATTCCAAGAAATACCAAAGTATGAAAAGTAGTCGAGCAAAGATATACCCAAGGCATGTGAACGATCGATGGTTTTTGTCTTGGCGGGTTGAAATTGAGCCTGTATTGTTTCGTGTCCTACAAATAGCACCTACACTTTGGCGATATACAAATTGACAGGTGGACTTGTGGGTTGGTTGGTTCAACATTGCTTTTTTTTTTGTCCTTAGCGATTCCGTATTGATTCCATAATTAGTCACTTTTTTGGATCGGGGGTTCTCGGGCTGGCAGGCAAAAAAATTGGGCATCTATTATTCTGCGCTCTACAAATAGCAATTACAATTCCACTATATAGAAATTCAGAACCTGACCTACAGTAAATTATTACTATTAAATATTTATATTGCAGAATTTAGTTATACAAGAAAGTTTTCACAATCTGGTTAGCTGAGTGATATAAAATTATTTTGATAAACAAGCCATATAAAAAAGAGTCATTCCATACTTAGGCAGTTTTTTGATCGTGGGTTGGCGGTCTCACGGGATGAAAAAAGAGTCTTTATTGTTCTGTGTCCTACAAATAGTACCCAGATTTCAACGTTATACAAATTGACAGAAGGACTTACGGGCTACTTGGCTGAACATTGCATTTGATCGTGGGTTCGTGGCCTAGCGAGATGAAAATTAAGTTTCTATTGTTCTGTGTCCTACAAATAGCACCTATAGTTCCTCAATATACAAATTCACATGTGGACTTGTGGACAGTTTCTATATAAAGTATGGAATGAGATTTTATACAGCATATGTAGATCCCTCATTCCATACTTAGGAAGTTTTTGGATCATAGGCTCACAATCTGGTGGGCCGAAAAGAGAGTCTCTATTGTTTTGTCTCCTACAAATAACACCCAAACTTCCATGATATACAAATTGATAGTGTTCTAGAACATATGCGAATACCTTATTCTATACTTGGGCACTTCTTGGATTGCGGGTTCGTGACTTGGCAGGATGAAAATTAAGTATGTATTGTTCTTTGTCCTACAAATACCACCTAGAATTCTGTGTCCTACAAATAGCACCTAGACTTCCGCGATATACAAATTCACACATGGACTTGTGGACATAGTCTATATAAAGTATGGAATGAGCTTTTATATAGCATATGTGGATCCCTCATTTCATACTTAGGCATTTTTTGGATCGCGGGCTCATGGCCTGGCAGGCCGAAAATAGAGTCTTTATTGCTTTGTCTCCTACAAATAGCACCCAGACTTCTGCGATATACAAATTGATAGTGTTTTAGAACATATAAGGATCCCTCATTCCATACTTGAGAACTTTTTGGATCGCGGGTTCAGGACCTGGTGGACTGAAAATTAGGTATCTATTGTTTTGTGTCCTACAAATAGCACCTAGACTTCTGAGATATACAAATTGACATGTGGACTTTTGGACATAGTCTCTATATAAAGTATGGAATGATATTTTATACAGCATATGAGGGTCCCTCATTCCATACTTAGGAAGTTTTTGCATCACGGGTTTGTGGGTTGGTGCATCGAAAATAGAGTCTCTATTGTTTCGTCTCCTACAAATAACACCCTGACTTCCACAATATACAAATTGATTGGTGGACTTGGGCTGGCTAACTAAACATTGCAGTTTTATTGTCCCGTAGTGATCCCGTATGAATTCCAAATTTAGCGGTTTTTTTTTTTTATCGAGGGATCGAGGGCTGGCGAGCTAGAAATTAGGCATCTATTGTTTTGTGCTTTACAAACACATTTTTCTAGAACATATGCAAATCCCTCATTCCATACTTCAACACTTTTTGGATCGCGGGTTCATGACCTGGCAAGCTTTAATTAAGTATCTATTGTTTCGTGTCCCACAAATAGCACCTAGACTTCCACGATATACAAATTGACATGCAGACTTGTGGACATAGTCTCTAAATAAAGTATGGATTGAGATTTTATATAGCATATGCAGAGATCCCGTATGAACTTTATATTTAGCGATTTTTTTTTATCGGGAGCTCTGGGGCTGGAGGACTGAAAATTGGGTGTCTATTGTTCCACGGTGTACAAAAACATTGTTCTAGAACATATGTGGATCCTTCATTCCATACTTGGGCACTTTTTGGATCGTAGGTTCGTGACCTGGCAAGCTGAAAATTAAGTATATATTGTTCTGTGTCCTACAAATAGCACCTAGACTTTCTCTATATACAAGTCAACACGCGAACTTGTGGACATTGTCTTTATATAAACTATGGAATGAGATTTTATACAACATATGTGGATCACTCATTCCATACCTAGGCAGTTTTTGGTTCGCGGCTTGGTGGACTGACAATAAAGTCTCCATTGTTCCGTCTCCTACAAATAGCACCCATACTTCTGCGGTATACAAGTGGATAGGTGGACTCGGGCCAGTTGGTTGAACATTGCGGTTGTATTGTCCCATAGCGATCTGGTATGGATTTCATATCTAGTGATTTTTTTTTATCGGGTTTGTGGGGCTTGCGGGATGAAAATTGGGCCTCTATTGTTTCGCACTATACAAACACCAGGCACATCTCTGCGATTTACAAATTGACAAACGGACCTGTAGGCTGTGTCGCTCAACATTGCAGTTTTCATTATTCCTTGTCCTCCGAATAGCCCTCGGAGTTCCGCAATATACAAATTGACAGATGGACTTGAGGCCATTGTTTACATATACTAATCCCTATCAACTATCTAACATATCTAAAAACATGATTTTCAACACTATATTATTAATAATAATTTTTTCTATTGCAGAATTTAATTAAACAAGAAAGTTTTTACAATCTGGTCAGGTGACTAATATAAAAGTTTTCCAACAAATGAGAAATACATAGCAAAAATGTACTTTTAGAAAGTATGGAAAAGATATTGTATAGAGCATATGCGGATCCATCGTTCCATACTGGGCACTTTTTGGATCACGGGTTCTTGTCCTGGCGGGCTGAAATTTGAACCTCTTTTGTTCGATGTCCTACAAATACCACTCAGACTTCCGCGATATACAAATTGACAGGTGGACTTGTGGATTCCACGTTTAGCGGGTTCAAGATTGCAATTGTTTAGAAAAGTGCATCCTATCTAACTTCAGCTAAAAACATTATTTTTAGATACTAAAATATTAATATTAACTATTGTTATTGTACAAGTGAATTACATTAAATTATTAAAGGATGTTAAATCGCTTATTTTTAAAAAAATGAAGGATGCACAAGAATGTTTTTGTAAAATTCTATCACCGCAAGAATAAAAAGGAACAATTTGAAGTTTAGATCCCTCTTGTTCATATGATAGCACAATTGCACTCTGCACAGTATATATTCACTGATTTCAAATTATTCTAGCATATTAATTTTACCAAGTTCATCGAATAAGCAAAAATTGTGAAAACAACGATCAATTTGAATTTTAAGAGCCTCTTGTTGGTATGATAGGACAATTGTAGTTCGAACACTATATATTCGTTGATTTCAAATTATTTCACAACAATAATTTGACCAAGTTCATCAATCAAGGAAATTTTCCAAAACAAGTCACATAGTACATTTGCGTCACAACGCCATAGAAATTATCAGGTGGATCTGCGTGCCACATGGCAAAACAAATTCAACTATATTGTTCCATGTCCTCCAAAGAAGAGTTGGAGTTCCACGATATACAAATTGACAGACAAACCAGGTAACCAAGAACCAACCATAGTTTAAACAGCCCAAAAGAAAGTTTCGAGAAGGATCCATTGAGCAGAACCTATCGACCTTTGCACCAAACAATTTGATATACAAAGAAAAGATGTCAGCGCATTCCTTTTCTCTTGAAATGAGCATTCATCTAGATGTTGAACAAATATTACAGAGAGACACGAGGTATTTTCGTTTCTTCCCAAAGTTTGATTTTTTTTTTCCCTTCCTCAGTTGATATGAAAAATTGCATTGTCCTCATTTAAGGTGAATTTTCTCTGTATCCGAAGTTTCCGCAACATATAGACACTGCTTGCCTTTTTTGTGTAATTACATTTCATACGACAACTCTGCCAATTCAGGAAGCACATTTTATAACAGAGGTTGCCTAACCGAACACTGCACAGTTGTGTTGCCCACGTTTTGGATAACACCATTAACACAATGTCCATAAATATATGGACATTTTTCATCGCATCATAGACAATCAATCGTATCATCACTTATCAAAGAAGAAGTAGAAGCAGCGGAGTGGCATTTTGCACATACAGGCTGAGAGGGGGACAAGTACACATTGGATGCAACTAAAAGACCTTCAACCTGGCAATGTGAGCAAAGGGATTAATACATTGAAAAATATAATACACAATTGCATCCCCCCCCCTCCTTTGTAAAAAAAAAAAGAAAAAGTAAACAGGTGCAGAAATTTGTTGAAGGCTATTTCTATAAGAAAAGTGAGAATGATTTTGTGGATGTATACGCACAACAATTGTAGAGCTAGCTAGTTTCTCCAAGTCATCTACTATATCTACTCACAACTCTGTTACAAACGTTGCCTGGGTTGTCTGAAATATCATTTCTCTAACATCCTTCTTCTTTGTTATATTTTTGAACAACATAAGTGGAATCCGCCCTCTATGCAATTGTTGTTCCATTGACGAAAAAAAATCTGAATATGTATTGAACAATTGTAGTTGCAACATGGAATAGTGCAATATTTGTGTAATTTATCCCACATATATGTAGACGCAAAAGTTAGTAACAAAACTGAATATGAAAAGTGGTACCATTGCCTTGTTGTTGTCTGACTGTCCATCCTTTATATGGAGAATGTGTTGCGGCCCAAATTTTCTCGCTAGTGTTACAGCAACCCCAATCGTTCCAATTGGGTAAATATCAGTGTTCTGTGCAAGCTTCCTGATAGTCGAGTCCGGGAGGAAGCGATATTCTGAACAAATAACAGGAATTTTTTCCACAATACTTGTTTCATTGAGAAAAATAATTCAATTGCAATCACCACGATCATATACTGTTTTGGGAAATACATTAAAAATTGTAATGGATATCTCATTACGTGGCAATATCTTTTCTTCATGTTTCTGGACAAGCTGTGGAGGAACAATGAGTGTGACTGTCATCATGGTGTCCTTGTCTGTTATATCAGCATGCATAATGGATATACTTTTGTTTTCCTTGTCCAAGTAGGTGGTATAGACAACCATTCTGTCCCCGACGAACAGTTTTCCATTTTGGCGGTTGTCCAAGCCCTCTATTGACAGTACTTTGGATGTCATAACTCTAGACATGATGACATTTTTTGAACAGGAAAACTAAAGCGAATGGTAGTGTGCTACAAGTACACAAAAAGTATTGTTGAACTATGGAGCTACAGTTTCACAACCACACCTCTTGGTCTGTGGAACATGTAGCACATTCGGCATTTCGCTTGTACTTGTTGATACTTCTTGCGAGCTGGAAACCATGTATTGCAAATGGAATCAACATATCCTCCATGCCATAGATGAATATATAGCCCATGAATTTTTTTTAGTAAACATAGTAAGAGCACAACATATGCATCTTTACCTTTGGCCTTGTCGGTTTGCTGATGTCTGGGATGACTGACTGCTCATGGCCGTCACACTAGTCCAACTTTTTTTGGTGCAAGCATGTGCAGATGAACATCAGGATTAAATAAATATATGTATTGTATATTTTCCATCGGAAGGACCAAATAACCGTAAAACTGTATGCATCTTAATTTTTTAACTAGAGAAATGTTTAACAGTAAACAGGGAGTAACCACGGTTCACCATGGCCAATGTGTATATCGTGGACCCCCAGAAGCCAGGGGAGCAATCTTCAACCTGCCAACTTGGCAGCTGCAATCGACAAAGTAGGTAACTATGGAATAAGGTAGAAGAAGGACCACAATGTCCGTCCGTTAGTTCGCCAACCAGTGCATAAGGGAATTTTCAGAAACCACACTAAGCAGATGAATTAGAAAACAAAAGGGATAATAGAAAATGGAAAAAGTAGAAACAAGGAGAGTAGAAAGGCCGATTACTTTGAATTCATCGTTTTCAAGTCTAATATTATATGCTCCCTCCTGGTTTGTATATTTAATTTACCGATACACTTGGTATACCTTTTGGAAGATTGTGCCATAGAATCCTCTGCTGTTGCAGAAAAGAATTCATCTCCCTGTCCAAACAACCTGTTTTTTCCAAGGCAGCAACGTCGAAGATGAAATCGAGACGAAGGCAAGTTAGTATGAAAATAAACATCTAAAATAAAAATAAAAAGGTCTATTTACCCGCCAAAGAGTCCTTTGTCCTGTCCAGTGATTTTGTTTCTTTAAATGCAACAAGGCAGCGTAAACACAACGGACATAAACTAGCTTAGTATGTAGCAAGGAACGTATGAAACTAAGATAACTTACCATGTAGGAAGACACACAACTAGTTTAACACATATGCATACCATAAATGAAATACAAAATAGTGCAATAGGAAACAATAGTACAAGCATGCACCTTTCTATATCCTCTTCAGCCGATGCAGTCAAGACTCCCTCCTTTTCTCGAGCTACTCTGTTTGTTTCAATGTGGGAACCCACAAAATTCAATGTACATCAATGGAAGCTGGTATTCACCGGAGAACAAGAAATATGTAGATACAGCAAAACTGACTCAATGAACAGTTTACAAAGGTAGAAATATGAACATTTTCTCTTCTCTATCCATGGCTGTAAACGTCTAGCTTTTTTTTCCCTGGCCAAAATATATTCCAAGGTAGAAAATATCACGCAATTGCATGATCGTAGCTAAACAATTTCTGGCTTTCCTTGGCAATTCATCCAGATATGCCATTTAACCATGTTCTTTATCCTCTACACAGATTGTTGTGCCCACGTTACAAGTTCTCAATTTTCCATGGCAAACTACCCAGACATGCTTCCAGACATGAAAATATAATCTTGAAGAATCTTTGTTGCACATATCATATCTCAAGCACAACACAAATTGTATCGTGTGCACACCAGTCTATGTAGAGGAGAAAGAACATGTCATGTCATATCCGCACATCTGACCATATATGGTCTATAAATGTAGGCTACATACATATGCTTTATCCCAACAAAAAAACAATGGATATTGTAACTTCACATGTAAATCTCCAACAATTTTGTATGCAACTATTTTCTTTTATGGCATGACTCGACCACCAGGAAAATCTCACACAAATACAGATAAAAGCCTTTGCAAAAATGGCAAATAACAAAACTGCAAATTGACTAGTGAGTGCAAGGGTTGAACACCTTAAAGCGCCCCCAAAAAACAATAACAATCCAAAANAAAAAAAAAAAAAAAATCTCCAACCACCGTCGCTGCACCCCAACCCTGCAAGGCCGAATCAAAGAAAAGAAACCATGAAGGACCAAACCAACGAGAAATAATGAAGAGGTCTAAATACAACCCCAGGGCCCCAAAGCACAAACCCCAGGCAAACAAACAGAACCAACAACCCAGGAACCAACGAACCAGCAAAAGCCACTGACCCAATGAACAACATATGTATCTCCAACGATTACCAAACTGTAGCTGAAGAAGAAAAGGAAATGGAAACATACAAGAAACATGCAACTACAAATAAGAAAACATTCTTACTTGCAAACTGCAAAAACTGAACAACAAACAAGGAATAGAAAATGAAACTATGGCATCGAAACTTACTCTGAAATGATGAAATGCAGAAGCACAGGTCGAATCGCGAGCGAAACAACAAAAAAAATCAATCGAGAAACTAGTGAAGAAGAACCACTCACCGAACTAGTAAAAAATGTATCTAGCTTCAATGATTACGAGGATGAAACATACAATGGCATCACCCGACAAACCAACAAAGAAGAAGCAATCACCAATCCAGTAAACAATGTATATAGCTTCATTGGCAGAACAAGGATGAAACATACAATGTCTATTGAACTGGCATGTACTCCGAGAACCGTATTTACATAAACTTTTAAGACTCTCAGTCTGTCTAAGGACCTCGCGGTATGCAAACATTTAAGCTATCAGGGGTGTTGGAGAACGCTGCGTCATGTAAACATTTACGCTTTTTGGCCTATTGAGGCATCTCGGAATAAGTGTCAATAAATTTCAAGAAATATACAAAGCTTGGATATGAAAACATTTCAATATGCTTAGTACATATCAAAGCTGACGAATATATTCGGGTAGCATAAAATGCTAATACAAACATTCGAACTAATGGTAGCATTAATCGACCTTCAAGCAATATACAGGAAAAATATATGATTAAAACATATTGTCTACTAGAAAAAAGTTTGGATATGTTGCCATACACTGCATTGGGAATAGCGAAGCCGGCAATAAGACTTGCAATCTCTTAGCCAATTAGATCAGTACATATATATTACTTTTTAATATATAAAAATATATGCTTTTAATTCCATAGCTCCAACAATAGGTATTGTGAAAATATTTCAGGTCAAAGGACAAACTAATATGTAGTCAACACTTTATCGATCACTATAGTCCCTATATGCCTACGGCAGGGACTAATAAGCCACATTGTTACATATTTAACTGCTTTAATAAAATATGTATTTATGTAAAATTAGATATGAAATAGCAAACTTTGAATTTTTAATAAGCCACAATGTTACATATTTAACTACTTTAATAAAATATGTAATTATGTAAAACTAGATGAAGAATAAAATATTTACTTCTTAAATAAAATAAAAATCCTAAATTTGAAATAACACACATATTTAATTACTTTAATAAAATAAGTATTTATATTTATGTAACCATTTTAATAAAATAAATATTTATATTCATATAAAATTAGATGAAGAATGAAATATTTACTATTTTAATAATACTTTTTTTTTTTTAATCTGAAATAAGAAATTTTCAATTTCTAATAAAGGATAATATTACACATTTAATCACTACAATAAATTAAGTATTTATGCAAAATTACATGAACAATGAAATAGTAAATATTTCATTGATATTTTGAAATTGAATAAAAAGACAAAAAATATTACAGATAATATTAATATCACTCGGGATCCAACTTATCATAGGACCTTTGCGCCATGGAAAGCCACGACAATTCTAAAAAATGATCCCAAGTGTCCTAAATTCTTATTTATTATTATTCTTCTCGTCTCTATCCCTAACAATTCAGCTTGGTCTTCGAGAATGAGGTCTTCATTTATAAATATTCATGACCCTTTTAAGCTCGGAGATTTACTAAGTATGCTATATTTATGGTCATTACAACTTACTTAGACACAGATCAACCTATCTTTGTGATCAATTATTTTTCCTAGCCTCTTTGCTTCTATGAGGTAAGTTGTATCAATTTATGATTTATTTTTTAATTATTCTTTTACTATTGCTAGTGTATCCTCCTCTTGTTTTTCTTTTATACCAAAAATTATGAGGTTCAAGGCTCTTTTGTTACACTCATGGTCCAATTCTATTAGCTTATTCATTTCCTCTTTGATGGGTTTGATATCCAATTTTTTTTCCATATTAGTGAAGGTCAAATTGTTGGTTAGTTTGTCTTCTATCTCTTTAATCATATCTCTCAAGTTGTGATTTTCTTCAACCCCTCTTTCTTGGGTTGATTGTTTATGTTTTTCCATTTCTTGAATTCTATCCTTCATTATCTGCAATTCACTCTTAAACCCTAAGAATCTATACTCTAATTGATTTTGAATGGTATCTTTAATTTTTTTATCAATCATTGCCTCTAGCTCTATTTGGAGTTTTACGTCTCTTTCTTCACTCCTTTTTTCTAATGTTTCTAACTCTATTTGGACTTTGGCATCTCTCTCTTCTCTTTTGTTTTTCTACTGATTCCATATAATCGTAAAGGATATCTATGTTGATTTTGGGGGGCCTCCCCCTGTTAGGCTGAGTTTTTGGAATAGGTGGTGGAGTTCTCATATTGAAAAGAAGAGAAAAAAGATGTAACAATTATTATTATGGATTGACTTTATCTCTCAAATCAACTTTACTTCTGAAACTTAAAATACAAAAATAAATAAAATATATTTAAATCTCTTTATGTAAAATTAAAATTGAATGGAAGTAAAAAGTGACTCGCCTCATTTTAGATGTCCAAATGCTCAACTCTTTGAAGAAGCCAAAAATAATTTCTGAAAACGACAGAGAAGTCCAGAGAAAATACAAAGATTATTCTGGGTAAAAAAGGTAAAACTACAGAGATTATTCTTGTTCAAAACCCTAAATATATAATCTTAGAAATAAAATATCTCCTAAAAAAAAATAAACAGAGAATTATTATTCTCGTTCAAAAGCCTAGATATATAATCTTAGAAATAAAATATCTTGAAAAAAGAAGAGAAGTATTATTCCCATTCAAAACTGAAGAGAATTAGTATGTCTGTTCCAAACCGCAAAGAAATATTAATTTCAAAACCGTAGAGAAGTAGTATTCCCCTTCAAAACAACAAAGAAATATTATTTCCGTTCACAGAGAAATATTATTCTCGTTCAAAACCACAGAGAAATATTATTCTCATTCAATATTCACTATGAACTTAATATGGAGTTGAATGTGAATGGAAGAGGATGTAATAACATAAATAGTGTTATTACTAGCCATAAGTTTGAGTTTGTAAAATATTAATTATATTAAATTAAAGTTAATTCTCTCTTATTGTTTTTAGAAAAGTAAATGAAGAACTAAATTTTTGTAAGATTAACAAATACTAGTTTGAATTTGACAAATAAAATCAATTTTCAACCAATAGTATTAGAGATTTTGAATGCATATTATATAATATTTCTTAACTTAGAGAAAATTTGTGCTTTAATTATTTTTATAAGATTCTTTTCTTTTACACTAAAATTAAGATTTGTATTAGAAAAAATGAGAAATATTTTTTGGCTCAATTGGACAACCCTATAATACAAAAAAACTAGGGCAATGGTGAAATGTGGGAGATTTTCCCAACTCTAAATAGATAGAGATTTTGTCAAATCCTAAAAGTTATTTTGGGGCAAAATTTCTTTTATAATTTGACCAAAGAAAGAATTAGTGTTGTTGGTATGTATGTCATGGACCCTCTCAACCGTGAATTCTATTTTGGGATTTAGTTCCACAAAAGGGGGCATAAATTTAGCATTCTAAAATCATAAAGCGAAACACTTAGTACTCTCAGGGAGTTGGAGTTTCTTGCAACCAAGAGGATGTGCTCAAGTTTCCACAGGGCCAATGTAGTTAGAGAAAATCAAGTAACCAAGCAGAGGATTTTGTCTCAGTTATAAAGATTAATCTATGTCACTTGTTTTGAATATTCAGAGGCTTCACCACCTTCTTTGCATATTCTTTGTTTCTCTGGTTTTAAGTATTCCTCTTTAATTAATCAAGAATTTTTTTGTTAAGTGGCTATGAACTATTAGATGATTTTGTCTCACTTATAAAGATTAATTTATGTCTCTTGTTTTGAATATTCAAGATTCACCACCTTCTTTGCATATTCTATGTTTCTCTGGGTTTATGTATTCCTCTTTAATTAATCAAGAATTTTTTTGCTAAGTGGCTATGAACTATTAGATGATTTTGTCTCAGTTATAAAGATTAATCTGTGTCACTTGTTTTGAATATTAGGAGTGGGTGTTTGCCTCTGAATTCTTTGGAATGGGTGCAACATATGTTACTTCCTATTAGTAATAAATAATTCCCTGCTTATAATGGGTTACAACATATGTTACTTCCTATTATATTATGTCATAAGTAATGAGAAGAAAAGAGTTATATGTCTTATGTATGATATGTTACTAGGAAGGTTGATGTTTGCGATGATACATGGAAAAACCAAGTAAAAAGCATGGAAATGGGTGCTTCAATATTTGATAAGCACCTGAGTAGGTAAATTACGACGCATGAAACTCACACAAATCCTTCTATCCATGAAACTGTATATACACTACGTAATTAGACTCCAAAGTGGAAGACAAATTTAAATTAGATCAACTAATTGGTCAAATAGACCAACTAAATATTTAGTAGAAGAGAAGTGGAAACGTATTTGGTTGAGAATCTCAATTTTGAAACTTAAATCAAGTGAGTTATTAGCAACACGTTGCTAAAAAATTATGAATTTTGTTTTCTTCTTCCCCTAAAAAAAATTATGAATTTTGTTTTCTTCTTTCCCTTTGAAGTTCCACGTGTTTTCTTGATATAAAATCATGATTCTTGTTAGAAGTTATAATTAGCCCCAATATCGCCTCAAACTTTCATATTTGTCAAATTTTCTCATTTTAATTAATTTTGCAATGTTTTTAGTTTTAGTTTAAGGTTTTTTTATAATATCTATATTTCATAATGGTTTTACTTTATTTAATTTTATAATATGTTTAATTTTTTTAATATTTAAATGGATGTAATTTTTTTACTTTAATTAATTATTAATTTTGCAATGCGTTTAGTTTTAGTTTAAGGTTTTTTTACAATATTTATATTTCATAATGGTTTTACTTTAATTAATTTTATAATATTTTTAATTTTTAAATAGATGTAATTTTTTTACTTTAATTAATTTTATAATAAAAGTATGTAGATTTTCACAGTTAGTCATAGTTATAGTGCATAAACTTTAATTAATTTTATAATATTTTTATTTTTTTTAATATTTGAATTTTAATATTTAAATAGATGTAACTTTTTTCACTTTAATTAATTTTACCATTATATGATTTATTATTTCCTCTTCCTTGCCACACAAAAAATATCTACTAGGACCAACAAACCCTCTTTTTATCAGATTATCCTAGGTTAGAATTATGTTTTCTATTATCATCCAACAAAACAATTTAATCCGCAAGGGGATCTACCATTTCCAAATATCACCTCGTAAGCTTGTTTTGCAGACACTTTCCCTAATTCATTGTCCTCGGTCCAAACAATTTTATCTCTTTCATCAGATAAGACAAAGCCATAGTGTTTTAGACCCCTCACATAATTCTCCCATTCCATTTTTTGTTCACCTATAAGTTCAAGAGTATATGTATTCTTCCAATTAAAACTGTGTGCAAATCCAGAGTCAATAGAAACTACCTGGTCTAGAGTGAAAATATGTTTTGAGTGTAGTGTGGAAACCAAACTCTTTGACAATTTGCAGTAATAATGAGATCCTATCAGCGGATCCAAACCATCCCTTATTTCCTTTCCATTTCCAGGCTTCCAAGCTAACCAATCAATGGCAATAGACAAAGAATCAGTAAGTGCTTTCCAACAATTTGACATGCCTTTCACATTTAAATTATCTTTCCTAAGCCATTCAATCACATAAAGTCTTTTTAAATATTTTTTAAGAATCACTTTGTGCCACAACCCAGTACCAAACAGATTCCTCCATGAGATTTTTGCAGCCAGATCTTTTCCAAAATTGAAAATATTTTTAAAACCCCATCCTCAACACTTCTTAGGTTTTGCAATTCGGTCCCAATTTACCAAATCGAAACTTTATGTTTCTTTGTTTCCCGACCACAAGAAACTAAACATATGCCTTCTAATCCTATTCAAAATACTTTTGGGAATCTTTGCCAAAGACAACCAGTACACCGAAATGCTTTCCAATACTAAATTCACCAAAATATACCTTCCTCCCAATGTAAGCCATCTATGACACCAACTGGATATTTTTTTCCACTTTTTTAAGCAACCACCTCAAATCATTAATAGGATAGCAATTTGTTTTTAGAAAAAAACAGAAGATTTTAAAGCCATCATCTAATGGTTTTAACTCATAGGGTAGTAATTCCTTCAAAGGTATTAACTCCTCTCTAGTCCAACCTGCTTCCAGAAATTGTGACTTGTGAGCACGATATGTCATTCCAATGGCATTGTTAAACAAGTCAAGTGCTTCTTTAAACATCCCCCATTCTGTCAAAGATCCTCTACCAAAAAGAATAATATCATCTACAAAAAGTAGATGAGTAATTCTCATCCCTTTCGCTACTGCAACTCCATGTATTTTTTCTTCTTCAACAACCTTCTTTAGTATTCTGCTAAGTCCTTCCACTATGAGTAAAAACAATGGAGAAAGGGGACAACCTTGTCTAAGTCCTCTTGAACTTCTAAAAAAACCAGTAGGGCTTCCTTTGATTAACACCGAGAAATTTGGTGAACTGACACACCCCATTATCCAGTCAGTAGCTTCCAAATTGATCCCAATTTGTAGAAGGACAAGCCTTAGGAAACTCCAATCAACCCTATCATATGCTTTTATCATATCTAGCTTTAAGATCAAAGGTTTAGATTTATTTTTCTTTATACAATGTAGGGAATCTTGTGCTATACCAATAGCCTCATTGTTCTGTTTGTTTTCCAGGAATCCAAACAGCTCCTTAGTTATACCTTTTGAAAGAAAATCTTCGATTCTGACTGAAATAATTTTTGAAATTACCTTATACACCAAGTTACATAATGAGATGGATATGAATCCATCAAAACATTCAAGTTTATCACTTTTAGTGATAAGTGCTACAAAGGTGGCATTTAGTGCCCCTTTTATCTTCCCCTTGATTATTGATTCATCCACTACTTCCAGGATATTTTGTCCCATAATATAAAAAAATTCCAAGAATAATTCAACTGTCCATCCATCTGGTCTAGGGATTTTTGAAACAACAAATCCTTTCAAAGTGGACATTACCTTGGGTAATAAGACTGGTGCAACAATTATTTTCCCTTCTTCCACTGAAAAGAGTCTAGGAATCTAGGGTAAGTCTGTATCACTTCCTATTGCTTTATAATATAAAGATCCTCTTGAGCTTTAAACATTTTCTCAAAGTATGTTCCCCTACATAATCTTGAGTTCCAATCCTTTTTCTACATAATCTTGAGTTCCCCTACCATTCCTCCAAGTAGGCATAAGATTTATAGGTTCTATATCAATTAAACCTTCTCCTTGAATCTTCTAATTGAAGTAAGAATCCAACGGATCACTTCTAGCATTATTTACCCAAGTTTCTCTCGTAGAAATTGTGATGTTCAAATTGCTGCAAAAAATAAGATTCGACTCTTTCAGTATTCCATCATTTTTTATAGTATTCCAGAAACTTTGTCTATCGACATATGGCCCATAACAATTTATCATCTTCAAATTATTATTTATCTTCTTTACGAATCCCTCTAGTAAGATTCTTGCAGGAGTCAAAAAGGCATTAAAATTATCTTTTTTGTTATTGCATGCAAACAATAGCCCCCCAAAAAATCCTTTTGAATCCACTGCATAGAAATCCCACATAAGGAAAACTTTTGAGAAAACCTCTCTCTCATTAAATCCATCGACCATAGTTTCTTGTATCGTGACTAGATATGGTTTAACCAAATCAAATAGTCTTTTGAGGGATAATGGTTTTGGAGCACTCCCCACTCCTCTAAAGTTTAGTGAGATCACTATCATTTAATGTTGATTGCTTGGGATTTGTGTGCTTTGAGTTCCCTTGTACCCTCCAAAACCTGCAAGATTAAATTCCCCATTTGTTATTTCTCCTTAACGATCTTCCTTGCACATCTAGTTTTGATAGGAGAGAATTATTTCTCTAAACCCCCAAAAACATACCATTTCTTCTTCGATAACTCCTTATTCCCTCAACCAACAACTTCAACAGTTGAAATTTCGGGCTTTGTCTTCGGGCAGGATCCAATGTGAGTTTTCCTTCCGAAAAAAATATGTAAAGGGGTTTGAATTAGTACTTATTTATAAGAAGGTATTAAATCGGCTAATGATTCCTCAACAATTTTGTTAGTAACCTTCTCTAAAAAGACAGAGTTCCCAAGCTCAGTCGAAACCCCGGGTTCTTTGAATAAAGTAAAGGGTTCATCCAAAAATTCCTCTTCTAAAACAACAGGGTTTTCTGACTCTTTAGTATCCTCAGTGCCTACCTCCAAAATAATATCGTCGGTAAAATAACCTCCCCCCGCAGTCGAAGCCTCTAAATCCACAGACTCTAAATCCCCTTCTAAGACAGTCACCCCCTCCAGTCTGCCTCCCCCTTTTTTAGTTGGTGTATAATCCTTCGCAAAGACTTCCCCTAGGACTGACTCTTCACCCAGGAACCCCGAGCCAAAGGTCCTTTTTGTAAAAAATTCCTACTTACAAAGGTTAATAGAGGATTCTGACCAAACATTTAAATCTGAAAAAAGACTATGTAACCAATCCAATTCCTTCAAAGAAAGGGACGAATAAAGAGAAAGGGAGATATTTTTTAACTTACCTATGAACGTAGTAGAGTTCATTGAGCTGAAAAGTGATTCCCCTTCCTGTGCATTAGAACCCTTCTCATCGAAAAATTCCAGATTCGGGTGTAGCTCCGACCACTCTTCCTTCCATGCCGATTGTTTTTTTTTTCCCTGGACAAGTGTTTTTCAAATGCCCTTCCTCCTTGCAAAACGTGGAACGAGATCCCCCAATAATCCTTTTTTTGTGTGTGAACCATCCATCTCCACTCAATTTCCAAGAACTTCGGTAAACCCTTTTGTAGGTCAAATTCAACCAAAATTCTTCCTATTCTACGATAAAGTTTATAAATTATAATTTTATAATGTTTCTAATTTAACATTTTTTAATAATATTAATAATTTTTCTTTATCTAAAGTGTTTATACATTATAATTTTATAATGTTTCTAATTTAACCTTTTTTATTAATATTAATATATATATATATATATATTTTAATCAAATTGGCAATATTTCTAATTTTAATTTTTCTGTAGTATTTATATTTTTAATCATAATTTTACTATAAAAAACTTGAAAGCAAAACTAAGAATAATAACCTAAATTCATTTTCTTTTAAATTTCTACCATTAGAGACTTAGGATAAAACACTCAAGACACACTCTGATAGATTCACCATATTCAAGATGTTAAATAACATAGTTTCTTTAATGTTTAATTTTAAGTCATAAGAACCAACTATCAAATCCTATTTTAGTGTGTGGTTGAAATATTGTCTTAACAAGTTGTTAGTCTTATTAAGATTGTGTGTGTGTGTGTGTGTCTTGATGCAAAGCTTGATGTATACATGCGTGTTTGATTTAACAAAGAAAACAAATTTTGTGTATACCATATGGTTCTTTAAATTCTTCCAAATCTATCACATATAATTGTAAAAAATTATGTGAAAGATCTTGAAGAACCATATCAACATAAAATGCCACGATTTCTTGCAATATCCACTAGAATCTTCTTTCTAAATGGTATAATTGAATGGTATGGTGAATCCAACTATGGTTTGAAGGTTCAATGTTTTCCTAATATTTTAACAGTCTTAAAAGAAACTCATCCCGAAAATGCAGGGACTTGCTGCTCTGCAGCTTCCCTTGTTTGACTGTAGATGCTTCATAACACAATTAACAATGCACATATACAAGCCTTGACTGACCAAGTTATCAAAGAAAAGTTGTATGAATAATTTTAATCTCCACCCGTCTGCTTCTTCTGGATCTAGTGCACAGTATCCCACAACTTCCTATGTTCGTGGTATATATATATATATATATATATAGGTAAAATTTAATTGCATGATTCTCTTATCATAATAATTAATCTAGTTTTTTGTTCATTGTATCATCATCCCCTCATCGGAAATATTAACTTGATTTCATACTTCTCTCCATCTGGATCTCTGTTTTGCCTATATAATACGCATGCAAATGAATATGGACAACAAGTTTAAAAACCACACTTTTCTATAATAGAATCAACAAATCTCTCTATAATGACATAATATGGCTTCCACTATCGAGGCATCCCAACCTTAAAAAACCCATTTTCTTGGAACCCCGATTTCTTAAATTTTTCACTAGGCAGAAATCGTTTTTGTTAAAAACCCCTTATTCCTAAATCAATAGAAAACAAATGATTTTAGTGTGAGTGTCTCATAAATATATGAGTTATAGTTTGAATGTAGATTAAAAAATTTCGATCGACCAATGGTTTCAAATATACGTGGGTCTAACTTCTAGCTTTTGGGGTTATTATTATTGGATAACTATTTCTTGACAGGGATGATTTTAAGGATGGAAATTTATTTTAAAATGTAGAAACCTTAGCGAATCTTATTGATCCTTCATATACCAACTATAAATGTTTGGCGATATTTTTATAAAAATATTCAAATTTCTAAGGATTTTATCTAGTTTTTATTTAATTTTGGCGATTTTTAGGTAAAATAATTTTATCCTATAAAATTTGGGCAAATCATTTTTAGAATAGCGAATTTGTTTTTGGAAAAAACCATAGAAAAATAGCCCATGAATGAAATTTATCCCCTAAAATCATCCATGTTTCTAGAATGTATTGCAATCAGTTGAGGGAGTGGAGATTTCTTTGGGAGGGACGCGTTTATGCAGGTTTAATGGTGGCTTATTATTTTTAGTTGTTGGCTTTCAGAAGTTATTGTTTGGCAGAGTAGATGTCGGGGGTTTTGTGCCTTGGTTTTTAGAGAATCACATTGTCTCTCTGCATTTATTGTCGTCCTTTCTACCTGGCAGTCTCCATCTACCACTGGATAACAACCGAGAGATTTGACAGGGTCTCCTTGTTACAAGTGAATCCTCCTATGGACAAGAGGATTCCCTCTTGGTCTCTAGACTCCTAAGGCCAAGACAGAAAAGTGCTTAACGTGGACACTAGACAGTGGTACCTAGGTGTGCAAATTTCATGTGTAACACTCCCTAATTGAATTGAAAGAGCCTTTACTATTCTTTAATCTGGCATCGATCCCGGGGCATGGCCCTACAACCATGAATTGACTTATTTATGCATTGGCAGGTTCTTAGAAGGTTGATGGGTGTTTCAGATTGGCACATGAGGTCAGCGCCCTCATGGGTTCAGCTGACGAGGCAGTTTAGGAGTGGGAGAATCTTTTCACCTCGATGTATGAACTGTGAAAACTCAAAGGTGGTCGGTGTGATCATTATGACCATTCTATTCCTTCAGTGGCATCTACACATAACACATTTTTACAATTTTTATCACAGGAGAACTCTACACCTTTTCTTGGTCTTAGGCGTGAGCTTTTGAAGATTCATTTGAATATTGGTTTGGGTAGTGTGGATACTTCACGCCTTATTGTAGGGGGTGGTAGCATAGTTTTAGTTCATCTGGCCGCAGGCTCTAAGGTGGAGGTGAAGCAGGTGCAGACTGATCCAAAGTCTGCAAATAATCTGTGGGGTTGTCTGTGAGTGAAGGAAGTTTATCAAAAGAGAAGTGTTCATGTATAGAAGTGATCCAGGTGGATATCGGTGGCCACCCACCTTTTTCGACTGGCTCAAAACAATTTTCTGGCAATTTTGGCAATTTACTATTTTTAGCAGGTTTTAACT
>SNQJ01S0007427.1:6049-18649 GCA_010110895.2 Picea sitchensis | reverse complement strand
ATATTGGATATATAAAATAAACTTTGTTCAACCCTTTTACAATTCAAACTTTCCTGTATTTAATTGTCTTATCACGTATGCTTCTTACAAAAAAGCCAAAAAGCCAAAAAAAACACTGTTATAATACATTTGTTGATCAACACTTAACCATGAATTCTAAATTTAATATTCAAACTTTTGGCAAAATATAAAAAGCCTTCCTCCATAAGAAAATCCTACTTTGATACTTGATCTGCTTTCGTATTGAATTCTTTGTATATGTGTTGAATTTTTAAGTTCTGGAAACTTCCACTCATCTTTGGATTCTGGTCATCCAAGGCTTTAAGGAAATCCCAAGGTGCAAATTATTTTTATAAGAAAACCAATGGACAATTACTTTTGAATCTCCAAACCACTGTAGACAATTAACTTGCTGATGTAGAGAAAAAAACAATGGACTCCAGAGTGCCATGAGATGATTTCTCCTCTAGTATTTGTTCTCGTGCCACAACTCATTTTAATACTAAAACTTCCCCCCCCTCTAGAAATTTTAGCACTGCTCCTACACCACATTTTTCACCTCAATTTTGAGAAGCACCATCAAAAAACCAACTACAACATTTTCTTCTAGCAAAGGAGGGCAGACTACTCTTTTTGTATGCATAGCAAAAGTTTTGTTATATTCACCCAAATCTTGCAAAACTCGATTAACTACCTTAAGAAGAGATAGTGGTTGATTCTAAAAAATAATCAAGTTTCTATGTCTCGAAATATCCCAACAGATATAACAAGGTAATCCCAATCAATTGTCCTTTTTCTTAATCCAAGTCTTAGAACTTTCACTAATTTGTCCACAGTCCCACTCTTTTTTAAACTTAAGAGATTTTAAAAGATATTTCCATACATCTCTTGTGAAGGGGCATTTTACCATTATATGATTTATTGTTTCCTCTTCCTTGCCACACAAAAAATATCTACTAGGACCAACAAACCCTCTTTTTATCATATTATCCTATGCTAGAATTATGTTTTCTATCATCATCCAATAAAACAATTTAATCCGCAAGGGGATTTGCCATTTCCAAATATCAATAATCCATTCATTTTGATGAGCATCCAATTTCTCTAGAAATTGCACCTTGTAAGCTTGTTTTGCAGACACTTTCCCTAATTCATTGTCCTCGGTCCAAACAATTATATCTCTTTCATCAGATAACACAAAGCCAAAATGTTTTAGACCCCTCACATAATTCTCCCATTCCATTTTTTGTTCACCTATAAGTTCAAGAGTATCTGTATTCTTCCAATTAAAACCGTGTGCAAATCCAGAGTCAATAGAAACTACCTAGTTTAGAGTAAAAATACGTTTTGAGTGTAGTGTGGAAACCAAACTCTCAGACAATTTGTAGTAATAATGAGATCCTATCAACAGATCCAAACCATCCCTTATTTCCTTTCCATTTCCAAGCTTCCAAGCTAACCAATCAGTGACAATAGACAAAGAATCAGTAAGTGCTTTCCAACAATTTGACATACCTTTCACATTTAAATTATCTTTTCTAAGCCATTCAATCACAAAAACTCTTTTTAAATATTTTTTAAGAATCAGTTTGTGCCACAGCCCAGTACCAAACAGATTCCTCCATGGGATTTTTGCAGCCAGAGCTTTTCCAAAATTGAAAATATTTTTAAAACCCCATCCTCCACACTTCTTAGGTTTTGCAATCCTGTCCCAATTTACCAAATGTAAACTTTATGTTTCTTTATTTCCCGACCACAAGAAACTAAACACATGCCTTCTAATCACATTCAAAATACTTTTGGGAATCTTTGCCAAACACAGCCAGTACACCGAAATGCTTTCCAATACTAAATTCACCAAAATATACCTTCCTCCCAATGTAAGCCATCTATGACACCAACTGGATATTTTTATCCACCTTTTTAAGAAACCACCCGAAATCTTTAATAAGATAGCGATTCGTTTTTAGAAAGAAAAAAAAACACAAGAATTTAAAGCCATTATCTAATGGTTTTAACTCATAGGGTAGTAATTCCTTCAAAGGTATTAACTCCTCTCTAGTCCAACCTGCTTCCAGAAATTGTGACTTGTGAGCACGGTAAGTCATTCTAGTTGCATTGTTAAACAAGTCAAGTGCTTCCTTAAACATCCCCCATTCTGTCAAAGATCCTCTACCAAAAAGAATAATATCATCCACAAAACGTAGATGAGTAATTCTAATCCCTTTCACCATTGCAACTCCATGTATTTTTCCTTCTTCAACAAGCTTCTTTAGTATTCTAATAAGTCCTTCCACTATAAGTAAAAACAATGGAGAAAGGGGAAAACCTTGTCTAAGTCCTCTTGAACTTCTAAAAAACCCAATAGGGCTTCCATTGATTAACACCGAGAAATTTGTTGAACTGACACACCCCATTATCCAGTCGGTAGCTTCCAAACTGATCCCAATTTGTAGAAGGACAAGTCTTAGGAAACTCCAATCAACCCTATCATATGCTTTTTTCATATCTAGTTTTTAGATCAAAGCTTTAGATTTATTTGTCTTTATACTATGCAGGGAATCCTGTGCTATACCAATAGCCTCATTGTTCTGTTTGTTTTCTAGGAATCCAAACTGCTCCTTAGTTATACCTTTTGAAAGAAAAGCTTTGATTCTGACTGAAATAATTTTTGAAATTACCTTATACACCAAGTTACATAAAGATATGTGTATGAATCCATCAAAAGATTCAAGTTTATCACTTTTAGTGAGAAGTTTTACAAAGGTGGCATTTAGTCCCCCTATTATCTTTCCCTTGATTATTGATTCCTCCACTAATTCCATGATATTTTGTCTCGTAATATAAAAAAATTCCAAGAAAAAATTCAGCTATCCATCCATTTGGTCCAGGGACTTTTGAAACAAAAACTCCTTTCAAAGTGGACATTACCTCGGGTAATAAGACTGGTGCAACAATTATTTTCCCTTCTTCCACTGAAAAGAGTCTAAGAGTCTAGGAGTCTAGGGTAAGTCTGTATCACTTCCAATTGCTTTATAATATAAAGATCCTCTTGAGCTTTAAACATTTTCTCAAAGTATGTAACAACTTCCTTTTCCAAGTCTTTTTGCTCAGTTTTCACTGAACCATCTTCCTTTCTAATCTCCCAAATTATATTCTTCCGCTTTTTGAAATTGGCTTAGGCATGGAAGAACTTAGTATTTTTATCACCAAAATTTAATCACTTAATTATGTTTTCCTATCTCCAAGTCTCCTCTTCTTGTTTTAAAAGCTCCAAATTCCTCCCTTCTGTCTCTGTCATGCACTCCCTTTCATCATCTTGCCCAAAAACCCCAGGAAAGGTAGATTAAGATTTGTGACTAGTTTTACCATTGGTGAAGTAGAGAGAGGCTAGTCCATCTTAAGCCAGTTGGATCACACTAAAGAATAAAAATATGGATCTTTTAATCACACTAAATCAAATTTGAAAGGGACCTTATGTTTTTGTTGAGTTGGTTCCATTTGGAAGACTACTGAAATATGATCTGATATCTTAACATTAACCACTGAGGTTCTAAAAATGTTCCCTGAATCCTCCAAAGATTCATTGATTAAAAAATGGTCCAATCCTTTTGCTACATAATCTTGATTTCCCCTACCATTCCTCCAAGTAGGCAAAAGATTTATAGGTTCTATATCAATTAAACCTTCTCCTTGAATCTTCTAATTGAAGTAAGAATCCAACACATCACTTCTAGCATTATTTACCCAAGTTTCTCTCGCAGAAATTATGAAGTTCAAATCACCGCAAAAAAATAAGAATGAACTCTTTAGTATTCCATCATTTTTTATAGTATTCCAGAAGCTTTGTTTGTCAGCATATGGCCAATAACAAATTATCATATTCAAATTATTATTTATATTCTTTATGAAAACCTCTAGTAAGATTCCTGTCGGAGTCAAAAAGGCATTGAAATTAGCCTTTTTGGTATTCCATGCAAAGAGTAGCCCCCCAAAAAATCCTTTTGAATCCACCGCATAGAAATCCCACACAGGGAAAACTTTTAAGAAAACCTCTCTCTCATTAAATCCATCGACCATAGTTTCTTGTATCATGAATAGATATGGTTTAACCAAATCAAACAGTCTCTTGAGGGATAATGGTTTTGGAGAACCCCCCACTCCTCTGAAGTTTAGTGATATCACTATCATTTAATGTCGATGGCTAGGGATTTGTGTGCTCTAAGTGCCCTTGGACCCTCCAAAACCCGCAAGATTAAATTCCCCATTTGTTTTTTCTCCTTAATGATCTTCCTTGCACTTCTAGTTTTGATAGGAGAATTATTTCTCTAAACCCCAAAAAACATACCATTTCTTCTTCTATAACTCCTTATTCCCCCAATCAACAACTTCAATAGTCGAAATTTCGGGCTTTTTCATCGAGCAGGATCCAATGTGAGTTTTCCTTCCGAAAAAAATATTTAAAGGGGTTCGAATTAATACTTCTTTATAAGAAAGTATTAAATCGGTTAATGATTCCTCAACAATTTGGTTAACAAATTTCTCTAAAAAGACAGAGTTCCCAAGCTCGGATGAAACCCCATGTTCCTTGAATAAAGTAAAGGGTTCATCCAAAAATGCCTCTTCTAAAATAACAAGGTTTCCTGACTCTTTGTTATCCTTCGTACCTACCTCCAAAATAATATCATCAGTAAAATAGCCTCTCCTCGCATTCGAAGCATCTAAATCCACAGACTCTAAATCCCCTTCTAAGACAGTGACACCCTCTAGTCTCCCTCCCCCTTTTTCAGCTGGTGTATAATCCTCAACAAAGACTTCCCCCGAGACCGACCCTTCACCCAAGAACCCCAAGCCAAAATCCCTTTGTGTAAAAAATCCCTACTTACTAAGGTTAACAGAGGATTCTGACCTAACATTTAAATCTAAAAAACAACTATGTAACCGATCCAATTCCTTCAAAGAAAGGGATGAATAAAGAGCAAGGGAGAAATTTTTTAACTTACCTATCAACGTAGTAGAGTTCGTTGAGCTGAAAAGTGATTACCCTTCTTGTGCATTAGAACCCTTCTCATTGAAAAATTCTAGATTCGGGTCTAGCTCCGACCACTCTTTCTTCCACGCCGATTGTTTTTTTTTTCCCTGGACAAGTGTTTTTCAAATGCCCTGCCTCCTTGCAAACCGCGGAACGGGATCCCCCAGTAATCCAGTTTTTGTGTGTGAACCATCCATCTCCACTCATATTCTAGGAACTTCAGTAAACCCTTTTGTAGGTCGAATTCATCCAAAATTGTTCCTATTCTACGAGAAAGTTTATACATTATAATTTTATAATGTTTATAATTTAACATTTTTTAATAATATTGACATTTTTTCTTTATCTAGAGAGTTTATACATTATAATTTTATAATGTTTCTAATTTAACCTTTTTTAATAATATAAATATTTTTTCTTATGTTAATCAATTTGGCAATATTTCTAATTTTAACTGTTCTATAGTATTTATATTTTTAATCATAATTTTACAATAAAAAACTTGAAAGAAAAACTAAGAATAATAACCTAAATTCAAATTTTTAAAAATTTCTATGATTAGAGACTTAGGATAAAACACTCAAGACACACTCTGACAGATTCACCATATTCAAGATGTTAAATAATAGAGTTTCTTTAATGTTTAATTTTAAGTCATAATAACCAACTATCAAATCCTATTTTAGTGTGTGGTTGAAATATTCTCTTAACAAGTTGTTACTCTTATTAAGACTGTGTGTGTGTGTCTTGATGCAAAGCTTGATGTATACATATGTGTTTGATTTAACAAAGAAAACAAATTTTGTGTATACCATATGGTTCTTTAAATTCTTCCAAATCCATCACATATAATTGTAAAAATTTATGTGAAAGATCTTGAAGAACCATCTCAACATAAAATGCCACGATTTCTTGCAATCTCCACTAGAAGGTTCTTTCTAAACAGTATAATTGAATGGTATGGTGAATCGAACTATGGTTTGAAGGTTCAATGTTTTCCGAATATTTTAACAATGCACATATCCAAGCATTGACTGACTAAGATATCAAAAAAAAGTTGTATGAATAATTTTAATCTCCATCCATCTGCTTCTTCTGGCTCTAGTGCACAGTCTCCCACAACTTCCTATGGTCATGGTATATATATAGGTAAAATTGCATTGCATGATGCTCTTATCATAATAATTAATCTAATTTTTTGTTCCTTCTATCATCATCCCCTCATCGAAAATATTAACTTGATTGCATACTTCTCTCCATCTGGATCTCTGTTTCTCCCATATAATACACATGCAAATGAATATGGAAAACAATTTTAAAAACCACACTTTTCTATAATAGAATCAACACATCTTTCTATAATGACATAATATGTCTTCCACTATCGAGGCATCCCAACATTAAAAAACCCATTTTCTTGGAACCCCAATTTCTTAAATTTTTCACCAAGCATAAATTGTTTTTGTTAAAACCCCCTTATGCCTAAATCAATGGAAAACAAATGATTTCAGTGTGAGTGTCTCATAAATATATGAGGTATAACTACAAAATTTCGAATGTTTGTATGTAGATTAAACAATTTTGATCGACCAATGGTTTCAAATATACGTGGGTCTAACTTTTGGCTTTTAGGGTTATTATTATTAGATAACTATTTTTTGACAGGGATGCTTTTAGGATGGAAATTTATTTTAAAATGTAGAAACCTTGGTGAATCGTACTGATCCTTCATATACCAACTATAAATGTTTGGCGATGTTTTTATAAAAATATTCAAATTTCTAAGGGTTTTATATAGTTTCTATTTAATTTTGGCGATTTTTAAGGTAAATAATTTTATCCTATAGAATTTGGGCAAATCATTTTTAGAATAACGAATTTGTTTTTGGAAAAAACCATAGAAAATTAACTCATGAGCGAAATTTATCCCCTAAAATCATCCATGTTTCTAGAATGTGTTGCAATCAGTTGAGGAAGTGGATTTTTATTTGGGAGGGATGGGTTTATGTAGGTTTAATGGTGGCTTATTATTTTTAGTTGTTGGCTTTCAGAAGTTAGTGTTTGGCGGAGTAGATGTCGGGGTTTTGTGCCTTGGTTTTTAGAGAATCGCATTGTCTTTCTACATTTAGTGTCATCCTTTATAGTTGGCACTCTCCATCTACCACTGAATGACAACCAAGAGATTTGACAGGGTCTTCCTAATCGAATTCAAAGATCCTTTACTATTCTTTAATATGGCATCGATCCTAGGGCATGGCCCTACAACCATGAACTGACTTATTTATGCATTGGAAGGTTCTTAGAAGGTCGACGAGTGTTTCAGATTGGCACGTGAGGCTAGCGCCCTCATGGGTGCAGCTGACGAGGCAGTTTGGGAGTGGGAGGGTCTTTTCACCTCGGTGGATGAACTGTACAAACTCAAAGGTGGTGGGTACGATCATTATGACCATCCTATTCCTTCAGTGGCCTCTACGCAGAACACACATTTACAATTTTTATCAGAGGAGAACTCTACACCTTTTCCTGGTGTTAGGTGTGAGCTTTTGAAGAGTCATTTGAATGTTGGTCTAGGTAGTGTGGATACTTCATGCCTTATTGTAGGGGGTGGTAGCATAGTTTTAGTTCATCTGTTCGCGGGCTCTAAGGCGGATGTGAAGTGGGTGCAGACTGATCCAAAGTCTGCAAATAATCTGTGGGGTAGTCTACCTATGAAGGAAGTTTATCACAAGAGAACTGTTTGTGTCTAGAAGCCAAAGAAGTTGAAGTGTCATTTTATTATGGGCATGGATGTGGGGTTGGAAGAGTCTTGCAAACTCTCCCTCTGCGCACTGGTTGGGAGGTTTGTGTACAAGGCCAGGAGAAATTTACTTTTCAACGAGTGGATGAATATTACCTAGGTTCCACTCATTCGATATTTTCCTCAGTTGTTGACCCTCCCGCACAGGTGGTTTGGATTGGTTTTTAGAATTCTGAAGGATTCTGCTTATATCCTTGACAAATTCTGGGATTACGAGAGCCGAAGAATTATGTTGAAGCATTGGCGCACGCACTTCGACCCTGCTACTGAATATTTTAATTTCTGTCATGTATGGATCTTACTACATGGACTGTTGCTCCAACTATGGAATAAAAAATCCCTGGAGGCGATTGGGAACCTACTAGGTTGGTTCTTAAAAGTCGATGAAGCATGTTTTCTTTCAATGGACAAGAAAATGGCGAGGGTCCTTGTTGAGCTTGACATCCATGAAGGTCTCTTGAAAATGCTAGAGTTGGAGTGGCGCGGACAAGTTACTTTCCAGAGATTGGACTATTTGGGTTCACCATTGTGATGCTCTATTTGCATATGGACGGGTCACCATTGCAAACACTATCATTTAACGAAAGGGATCTCTGACTCTGAAAAATATTTGGAATCTTCTACAAAATATTTTTATATGAGCGAAGTGTACTCAGAAGTGTTGGGCATCTTAGCTGCTAGGAGCGCTAAAGATACACTTCATCCGATCTCAGACACTTTCATAGGTAAGCTAAAAATGTACTACCCTTCTTTGTATTTTTCACTTTCATCATGGGAACGTGATTTACTTAACATTTATTTCTCATCTCTCTCTGATCCTCCACAAGTAGTGGTTTCAATAACTTTGGGTACGACAGAACCTGGTGGTACATCTAATGTCCCTAATAGGACTTCTCTTAGCTTGGTATCCTTAGATACTTCAGTCTCATTACCTAAAGAACCTTCTCTGACGACCACCATGGCAAGGCCCGATAATGATTCACAAACTTTCTGTCAACCTGTGGGGGAACAAGTTTTGGAAAATATGATAATTTTCTTGGTCCCGACCTATAGGGAGGCCACTAGTCCTATTCCCTTACTGACATACTTGGGATTGGAATCCATTCATGGCGAGGTGGAATGTGGAGCCGCAGTGACGACTACAAGTTTAGGGGAAGGTTCGGGGAACGACTTAGCATGGGCATGGGGATTGGGTTTGGAGTTATCCTCCATTAAAACTAGCAGTGCTAGAAATAAGATGGAGAAAACTCCTTCTATTGTTGATCAAAATTTATCTTCTACTCATGATTTGGGGGCGCTTAGAGGCATGAAAGCCCTTGCAAGGGCTAAATCATGATCCTCCTCTCCATGAATATCAGAGGAGTGGGAGCCCCCCTAAAAATTCCCTCCATGTGTAGGATTATTTCTAAAACCAAGCCAGATATAATTTTTCTCCAAGAGACCTTAGTCGCAGAGGAGAAGGCTAGAAAATTCATGAACATTTTATGTCCTAATTGGGTGATTTGTGCAGTCAGTTCTATAGGGAAGCCGGGTGGACTTCTGGTGGCATGGAATCCAATTTTTTTTTGGTTAAATCCGTTTCTAAATGTTGGTGGTATTTTATTGACATGTATTCAATTACCTGACAAAAGAAGGATTTATTTTTTAAATGTTTATGGCCCGTGCACCCGGAACAGACAGTTTTCAAAAAATATGGATGAAAAAAGTTCGTTATCATTGGGTGATCTTATAATTGCAGGGAACTTGAACTTTACGACTAACACAGAAGAAGTATGGGGTGCATCGACTTTAACTGATACCCTGACAATTTTTTTTAAAGAGATTTTTTCAAAAAAACATTTGGCTGATATAATGCCTGTGGAGGTGGTGCCAACTTGGTGAAACAATAGAAGTGGGGTGGATGAGATAGAATAGATAGAGTGTTTGCCTCAAATGCTACTCTACATGCTTCAACCAGATATCTATCGTGGGTGGAATTTCCATTTATTTCCGATCATGCACCTATTCGTTTTCAATTGTATGTTGGTTACATGTTTGTAGCTCATCCGTTTAAATTTAACCCTGCCTGTTTACGAGGACAGTCATTCGTTGATTTGGTTCACGAAGTGTGGAACAGTCATCAGTATTATGGGGAGGAGGGAGCTTGAAGGATTCTGGTCAGGAAGCTGAGCATGCTAAAATATCGAGTGGAGGTATGGACTACCGAAAGGAAATGAAAGGAACAAGAAGTATTTGAAAACACTGAAGCAGAGATTGCTCTTCTTATCAAGTAAATATTAAATGGTGATCACAGTAATGATCCTAATCCTTGACTGAAAACACTTATTGCGCCCCATTTACCAGTGCACTCTCCTCTAGTTATTGATCCCTCCTTTGGCTAATGCACCATCTTCTGGCTATTGCGCCCTCCTCTAGCTAGTGCACCCTCCTTAGGCAAGTGTTCCCTCCTCTACAAAGTGAACCCTCCTTTGGCTAGTGTTCTCTCCTTTGGAAATTGTTCCCTACTCTGGCAAGTGCACCCTTATATTAAGAACTCCCTCCTTTGGCAAGTGAGCCCTCCTATGGAAAGTGCACCCTCATCTTCAGAATTGCCTCCTTCAAAAAGCGTGCCCTACTCAGGAAAGTGTGCCCACCTCTTTAGCTAGTGTTCCCTCCTCTGGAAAGTGTGCCCTCACCTCCAAAACTTGAAGGGTGCTAGATCTCTCTTGACGAGAGATTAGTATGAATGCAACTTAATGATTCATTTTCAATGACTTTGTACAATGTAGACAATCTCTTTATATCATGGATGTTGCCTTGTATTTTTTTTCTTTTAAGTTGAATTTCAATGCACTCCATGTCCAGATTGGACCCAATGTGTGTAGGATTAAACCACAATCCAAGACCTAATTGTGAGAAGGAAATACTGCACTAGCTAATTGCATACGAGAAAGAGGAGAGAGAAAAATAGAATCAATATTCACTGATAAGAGACTAAGAAACCAACTCTCATCACAATGTATTAATCCTTGATAATGAGTACAATATATAGGACTCTCCACATGAGGAGTAATGCGCACTAGGTTGGGGTTTCCATGTGCATACTCAAGTAAAAAATTAACTTCTCCCAACTTACCAATAATTAACTAAAGTCAAAAGTTGCTAATAATAAGAAAATGTCAAAATTATAGGTGTGAACTTAATAATAACTCTACATGAAGTCAACATGCATTCCATAATAGAAAAAATCTCCTAGAATAAGACTAGACTTCAATAATGGAACTAAAGTCCTAACTGAGTGAGAATTTGCTAATTATGGAAAATCACTAAATAAGTGAAGTGAGTTAACTCTAAGTAGATGGGTAATGGGCACTTCTCTAGGAGGCTAATATTCTTACTAAACTCTGTTTTATAGCCATGAAATAGAAAATATCTCCTAAAATTAAGGAAATAAGAATTATCTCCTAAAAAATAGGATTTTAACTAATGGTGGCTAAAAAATAGAAATTGGCCTAATGGTAGCTAAAAAAATAGGAACTTGCCTAATGGTAGCTAAAAAATAGAATTTCTCCTAATGGTGGTTTATGAGCTCATGGTTTTGGAAACCCATGGTATTTTCCCATGATATTACATATAGGAATCCATCTGCTAAAAATATACATGCTATAAATAACATTCCTCCTAAATAGTAGGAAAAATGAAAAAATGAATATGTCACTAAGTATGTAGCTGAGCATGTACTCCAACAACGTGCAATCCACCTATCCATCTGCCAATTCTTTAAGTCCCTTGGATCTATAGGTCTGTTTTGTGTGCCTAAGGTGTCCCAACTGTCTCATGGTTAGTTGATTATTTGTGTAAGGATGAATTTACATGCCCTATTTAAGCTAAAGTGAAAATGAGAATTTTTGCACAGCTATGAAAAATAATTCATTACCAAATCTTGATAAGGGGTTCCCGAAGGCCAACAGCTCCATTACCCTCATTTTCCTTAGCGTTTGCGCTTCCAGACCGAGATCTTGGAATTGGAGTCACTGTCTCGATGGAGTCAGTATTTGAATATCGAACTGATCGCACGTTAACATGAGGAGGATTCGATTCTGAAAGCACAAAACCAAAGTTTCTCTGCTTAAAAAAACGTCCGACAAATTTTCAAGAATTTAAATGATGCATTAAACCACTAAAGCATAAATTAGCAATACCTCGTTTTGGAGGAACGCGTAAAAGAAATATCTGCAGATCCATATTAAATTTATAAGGAAAAACGTTATGAGAATCAAGACTTCATATATTAAATTTATAAGAAAAAGCGTTATGCAGATCAAGACTTCAAATCTTGTGGAGATTGACATGAGAAAGAACCCAGAAACGCATGTGGGTTAGATCGATGGGAAATCCCAATTATTTTTTCAATTTTCAATTTTCTTTTTTAATTTTTGAATCGTATATGTATATAAAATTATTATTTAATTGACAAAATTAGAACTTTTTCTTATTATAAATTTTCCATAAATATGAACAAGCCTTGAATTTTTAATAAGTTATATTGTTACATATTTAACTACTTTAATAAAATATGTATTTATGTAAAATTAGATATGAAATAACAAACTTTGAATTTTTAATAAGTCACAATATTACATATTTAACTACTTTAATAAAATATAAAATATGTATTTATGTATTTATGTAAAATGAGAAGAATAATAAAATATTTACTACTTAAATAATTTTTTTTCTTAAATTTAAAATAACAAATATATTTAATTACTTTAATAAAATAAGTATTTAT
>SNQJ01S0007426.1:128490-148659 GCA_010110895.2 Picea sitchensis | reverse complement strand
TATGAAGGAAAGAAGTTGCTCTGATACAATAAGTCAACGCAATTATGAAAATTGTATAAAATTAAGCTTAACTTTCTAATATACTCCACCTAAATGGAGTAGTGGTTGCAAAAGACACAAAGCTAGGAGACAAATTGAAACTAATGCTTATGTAGTTGTGACAATCACTCATTAATGCATTGGTGATTGCTATTTTTTTTAACTTTTAACATTGATCTAGCAAAGCCAATTTAAGTAATTGGTGCTTTTCTAAGAAGTTTCTCTCATATAATAAGTCAAAGCAATTATGAAAATTATATAAAATTGAGCTTAACTTTCTAATATACTCCACCTAAATGGAGTAGTGATTCCAAAAGACACAAAGCTAGGAGACAAATTGAAACTAATGCTTATGTAGTTGTGACAATCACTCATTAATTCATTGGTGATTGTTGTTGTTTTTAACTTTTAGCATTGATCTAGCAAAGCAAATCTAAGTAATTGGTGCTTTTCTAAGCATAATATACTTTCAATTTCTTAAGCATTTTGTTTTTTATGTTATAAAATATTAACATGACACCTTACTTGTGAATGCATTATACATTTTGTGTTCAAAATGCACACTTGACTCTTTGTTGAAGGACATACAATAATGGAGCCCAACAAGGGTGGCAACCCCTAAGGGAAGATTCAATGAAGATAAAATTTCTTTGAGTAATGAAAGGGAACTCAGGACCAATATGGGCATGTAGCATTCTTAGAAATAAAGGTGTAGTCCTGATGATATATAAGAAGATTTAATTCTAGAAATAATCGAGAAGAAATTGAGGCCCTATGAGGAATAAAAAATAAATATAATATATGTAAACTAAAAGAAGAAGGGACTACAAATTAATTACTGATTCCATTATCACAAAATCCAAATGTTTGTGTTAGGTGAAAAGAAAATGACCTAGATTAGGAAAGCATGGGAGAAAATTGAATATTTCATACTCTCATGTGAGAAGTACATCAAATAAGTTTTTTCACTGATTGGGAACAAAGCCATTAATAAGAGAGATGATGTCCATGTCTAAAAGTACATTATAGAAATCCATGATCATAAGGGATGAGAGACCTTGTTAGGTGAGGCACTAATCAATCACGGGTCTTGGGATCCTTAGGGAATAATCCAATTCTAAAACACCATTCCACAATCTTAGGAAAATGGGTCTTTTATAGAAGGATTAAGATTATTAATGGGTCCCATAATGGAGACTTTGATTCCCTCGACAAAATTTTGGATACTTGCCACCCAACGTCACTTTGTGAATGAATTATACATTTTGTTTTCAAAATGAACACTTGACTCTTTGTTGAAGGACATACAATAATGGATCCCAACAAGGGTGGAAACCCCTAAGGGAAGATTCAATGAAGATAAAATTTCTTGGAGTAATGAAAGGGAACTCAGGACCAATATGGGCATGTAGAATTCTTAGAAATAAAGGTGTAGTCTTGATGATATATAAGAAGAGTTAACTCTAGAAATAATCAAGAAGAAATTGAGGCCCTATTAGGAATAAAAAATAAATATAATATATGTAAACTAAAAGAAGAAGGGACTCAAAATTAATTATTGATTCCATGATCACAAAATCCAAATGTTTGTGTTAGGTGAAAAGAAAATGACCTAGATTAGGAAAGCATTGGAGAAAATTGAATATTCCATACTCTCAACAAAGTGCATTCAACTCATATATCCTAGCTTGCAATGCAACAATCTACAAGGTCATTGAGATCATGTTATTCTTCTAAGCAAAATTATGTCTTGACATTTTTTGAGTCAATTCCTATAGTGGTTGTTAAAGCATGGAGAAATGGAGCATATGAACCCAACTAAAAGTCAAGAAAAATGGCATATCCCCATTAGTTTCAATAACACCGATTAAGAAAGTAGATTTACCAAGCAAAGGCAACTAAAGGAAGTCTTAAACTCATAAGAGTTGAATAATATGCATAAATTGGTCAAAATGAAAAAATGTATGTATGTACCTATAAAGATCAAAATAGGTTCCCAAGGGAGACAATATGATGTCTTTGTCAATTCTAGATGTACCATTAATATGCCTAGGCCATCACTCTTCAAACATTGGAAACTACTTCAAAATCCTATAAATAGTGAGACTTTTAATGGACAAGTAGTATTTGATATGTATAGCATAGGGATTCAAATGAAATTGGATAGTTGACAAGTCAGTACGGGTTTCTTATCATTCATTGATATTTCTTGTACATTAATTTAGTCAATGTTGTTTTTAGACTTTATTGGTTAAATAACAATTTCCCATGATTGTATAATTTGTAGTATTGATGCTAATAAGGTTGCTCTTTCTAAAAAATATAAAAATGGGAGATCAAGGAAGGTGACAAAGAGATTCGCCAAATGAAAGGATGCACAACAATTTTGACGAAATTATATAAATGGATAAAGAGAAAGGACAACCAAAAGACATGCGATGCACATTAGTAACAATAGAGTTCAAGGATGAAAAACTAAATCTAGAGAAGTAATTGAAAAGTTTTGTTTGGACAAATCCTTTACGATTTTGGGATGTTGACATGCTAGACATGGACATACAAATAGAGCATAATAAATGGGATTATGGTAGAATGAAAGCTATGCCTCCATCTAATCAAAGATTAAATGAAAAACAAGTTAGTGCATAATAGGAGCACCCGTTGATTATATGAGCTTATCACAATACACTTATGTCACTTTTCTCATTCAAAGTCATGCAGAGTTTGTAAGAGTGACAGCTTGAATGGTGGTAAATAATAAGGCATTAAATAAGATCACCATTCCATTCCACTATCCACTCCATAGTAAAGAGACAATTATTCAAAGGATTGTCGGAGTTAAAGTATTTTTCAAGTTTGACCCCAAATTTAGGTGTTATCAGATAAAAGTTCAAGATGCAAACAACCACTACATAAGATTCATGTTCCTCGTGGCTTATTCGAATGGAATGTTATGCCCTTCATGTTTAAAAAAACCCAACAGTCTTTCAAAGATGAATGGATTATGTCTTTCGTAAATACACTCACTTCATTATGGTATATATTTATGACATTTTAGTGTTTTTAGATAACTATGAAGAAGATAAAGTTCTTCCAGAAGGATATTAATTTTCTAGGAATTAATATGTGATATGGAAATATATTGATCCAACCTCACATCTTAGAAAAAAAATCAATTCCTATATGATCTTGTAGATAAACTTCAAGTTCAAAGATTTTATATATCAAATACATTGGCACGTATATCCCAATTATCACTAGCAAGACTAAAGATAATCTACCAAGGAATCGGTGAAATTAAAGGAAAAATGTGTTAGTTTATACACAACTAATAATTGTTAAGAGGGTGTAAAATGGTTTATGTACTCATACTTTTGATGAATTTTTGGTTGATAATTATAATGGAAATAAATGATGGAAGATAACATATATATGGTTATAAATCTAGTGAGTGTTAGAAGTTGGAAAAGAATCACCACATAGGTGAAAAGGAAATTGTTTTCATAAAGAGGAATGGAGAAATTCTATAGATATTTTATACCAGGTTCTTTCACTATTGACATTGATAATATAAATTTTAAAAGGTTTCTAAACCCCCCACTAGAGAAATTACACTATCTCACTAAAGAAAGACTACTATAATTGGTATATTTGGTTGAATTTGTTCAATTTCAAATTTGAATGGTTAAAGAGTCGTAGATGTTCATTCAATCCTTTAACCAAAGTATCTTCCTCAAATAATAGAGAGTCTACAAAGACAAAACATAGCAAGGTATTAGAAGAGTTTGGTAATTTTTTGGAAGCTTCAATCAACAAAACCTCTTGCTATAGAATTATATTTATTACATCAATAATGGACAATTTTAGTATGGATTCATATCATGAAAGTTCCTCCTTTTGATGTTTATGTAATCTTAATTAGGTGTATTCCATGCATACCGGTCATGGAAAATGATCTAAAAACATGGTGATCATAATAGATATTCTCACGAATAGTGCAGCTAGGAGTACAATTATAATTCGAAGATCAATCAAAATCACATCAAATGTCTTAACCACCCAGTTAGACAAGTATTTTTTTTACCTAAACCAGAAATCATTGCTAGGAAAAGTAAAGATGGTGGCTAAATGTTGCTACAAAGTGACCACATTGAATTCATTTAGACTAACATTTGCATAAGTGTCTACCAATTCACATGCAATAAAGGTTGATGAGACACTACTCACTTGTCCTAGTACCTCATGGAATCAAAGGTATGGGGAAAATGTTAATAGTATCACTAAAGAGTGTAAGAAGATGCTCAACATGATTTAGTTCTTGATTATGATGGAACTCAACCAAAAGATTGTAAATATGTGTTTGTGAATGTTATATTGCAAATTAAATAGATTTACTTTTACTAGTGGTTATCATCGTGGACTCAATAACCACTATAAGACCCCATTAGTCAATCATGTCATTCATACTTATATTGAGTAGATGTTCAGAATTGATCTATCTAGAAGTAAATGAAGTCAAATAAATCTATGATCCATAGAGGAATCATTCTATAATTATGTAATGTTAAGTGATATGTATCATAATTTGTTTGATGGAATGAAAAGATTTTAAGCACCTACTTAAACATAGTTTTGTAATTTTGGTATGAGAGATTGGATGCACTTTAGACCATCGTGTTGTCAGTTTATAGTTGGGAAATTGAACATGCTAGATATCTATGTATATTCTATGCTTCATGCATCAAACAATCTAACTAGAACACGGACATAATGCAAATTGTGAGATCACCATAATCATAAATATGAAGTTTATACGATACAATGAAATCAAGCAATTGAAAATTGTATAAAATTAAGCTTTACTTTCTAATATACTCCACCTAAATGGAGTAGTGATTCCAAAAGACACAAAGCTAGGAGACAAGTTGAAACTAATGCTTATGTAGTTGTGACAATTACTCATTAATGCATTGGTGATTGTTGTTGTTTTTAACTTTTAACATTGATCTAGCAAAGCAAATTTAAGTAATTGGTGCTTTTCTAAGCATAATATACTTTCAATTTCTTAAGCATTTTGTTTTTATGTTATAAAATATTAACATGACACCTTGCTTGTGAATGAATTATACATTTTGTTTTCAAAATGAACACTTGACTCTTTGTTGAAGGACATACAATAATGGATCCCAACAAGGGTGGAAACCCCTAAGGGAAGATTCAATGAAGATAAAATTTCTTGGAGTAATGAAATGGAACTCAGGACCAATTTGGGCATGTAGAATTCTTAGAAATAAAGGTGTAGTCTTGATGATATATAAGAAGAGTTAACTCTAGAAATAATCGAGAAGAAATTGAGGCCCTATTAGAGATAAAAATAAATATAATATATGTAAACTAAAAGAGGAAGGGACTCAAAATTAATTATTGATTCCATGATCACAAAATCCAAATGTTTGTGTTAGGTGAAACGAAAATGACCTAGATTAGGAAAGCATTGGAGAAAATTGAATATTCCATACTCTCATGTGAGAAGTACATCAAATAAGTTTGTACGTTGATTGGGAACAAAGCCCTTAATAAGAGAGATGATGTCCATGTCTAAAAGTACATTATAGAAATCCATGATCATAAGGGATGAGAGACCTTGTTAGGTGAGGCACTAATCAATCACGGGTCTTGGGATCCTTAGGGAATAATCCAATTCTAAAACACCATTCCACAATCTTAGGAAAATGGGTCTTTTATAGAAGGATTAAGATTATTAATGGGTTCCATAATGGAGACTTTGATTCCATCGACAAAATTTTGGATACTTTCCACCCAACGTCACTTTGTACAAAGTGCATTCAATTCATATATCCTAGCTTGCAATGCAACAATCTACAAGGTCATTGAGATCATGTTATTCTTCTAAGAAAAATTATGTCTTGACATTTTCTGAGTCAATTCCTATAGTGGTTGTTAAAGCATGGAGAAATGGAGCATATGAACCCAACCAAAAGTCAAGAAAAATGGCATAGCCCCTTTAGTATCAATAAGACCGATTAAGAAAGTAGATTTACCAAGCAAAGGAAGCGAACTGATACAACATTTCTCAATACAACAAAGCCCAGGAATATATTGTTGCATGTTTCACCAGTTAATGAAGCCATATGGATTCAAATGTTGTTGGCTTGAATCTATTTGATTTTTAGATGGACGCCACCATGATCCTATGTGATAACTAGGGTTGTATAAAGATGATGTGTTCCATGATGAGTCAAAGCATATAGAATCATTATCACTTCATTCATGATATGATGTGGGGTTTTGTAAAGATCCAATATTTTGGCACATATGAGTAGGTTGTAGACCAAGCCTCTATCTTGTGTAAGTTTGAATACTTTCGAGACAAAATTGGTATAGTCCGAAAGGAACCTCCATGAAAGGGTAGTGTTGATAAATACTATAATTTGTTATCTGAGCATGCTTGGTAGCTTTCGGTTAGGATTCTATATCATAGAGGTGATCATTGATGGAGCCAGATCCTTTGGATGTCAGTATCCTAAAATATTTGTTGCACCTACCTCACTATGTTGCATGTGATATTGATGATGTTGAACAACCTAAATGTGATGATTTCCAACCTCCGTACCGATGTTGTTGTGATGTGAACCTTGTGATGAAGATTTCCAACTTTGTGTTGATGTTGACGTTGATGTCAACCTTGTGCTGAATATTTCCGGCTTAAATTGTTGATGTTGTTGCGATGCTAGCCTCGTTTTGAATATTTCCATCTTCGTGTTGATGTTGATGTGATCTTAGCCTTATGTTGAATATTTCTAAATATAATGCAAATTGTGAGATCACCATAATAATAACTATGAAGGAAAGAAGTTTCTCTCATACAATAAGTCGGTATGATTATGAGGTGTATGGAATTGAAGCAACTTTCTATTATACTCCACCTAAATGGAGTAGTGGTTGCAAAAGACACAAAGCTAGGAGACAAGTTGAAACTAATGCTTATGTAGTTGTGACAATTACTCATTAATGCATTGGTGATTGCTGTTTTTTTTAACTTTTAACATTGATCTAGCAAAGCCAATTTAAGTAATTGGTGCTTTTCTAAGAAGTTTCTCTCATATAATAAGTCAAAGCAATTATGAAAATTGTATAAAATTGAGCTTAAATTTCTAATATACTCCACCTAAATGGACTAGTGATTCCAAAAAAGCTGGAACAAATTGAACTAATGCTTGTAGTTGTGACAATCACTCATTAATTCATTGGTGATTGTTGTTGTTTTTTAACTTTTAGCATTGATCTAGCAAAGCAAATCTAAGTAATTGGTGCTTTTCTAAGCATAATATACTTTCAATTTCTTAAGCATTTTGTTTTTATGTTATAAAATATTAACATGACACTTTACTTGTGAATGCATTATACATTTTGTGTTCAAAATGCACACTTGACTCTTTGTTGAAGGACATACAATAATGGAGCCCAACAAGGGTGGCAACCCCTAAGGGAAGATTCAATGAAGATAAAATTTCTTGGAGTAATGAAAGGGAACTCGGGACCAATATGGGCATGTAGCATTCTTAGAAATAAAGGTGTAGTCCTGATGATATATAAGAAGATTTAATTCTAGAAATAATCGAGAAGAAATTGAGGGCCTATTAGGAATAAAAAATAAATATAATATATGTAAACTAAAAGAAGAAGGGACTACAAATTAATTACTGATTCCATTATCACAAAATCCAAATGTTTGTGTTAGGTGAAAAGAAAATGACCTAGATTAGGAAAGCATGGGAGAAAATTGAATATTTCATACTCTCATGTGAGAAGTACATCAAATAAGTTTTTTCACTGATTGGGAACAAAGCCATTAATAAGAGAGATGATGTCCATGTCTAAAAGTACATTATAGAAATCCATGATCATAAGGGATGAGAGACCTTGTTAGGTGAGGCACTAATCAATCACGGGTCTTGGGATCCTTAGGGAATAATCCAATTCTAAAACACCATTCCACAATCTTAGGAAAATGGGTCTTTTATAGAAGGATTAAGATTATTAATGGGTCCCATAATGGAGACTTTGATTCCCTCGACAAAATTTTGGATACTTGCCACCCAACGTCACTTTGTGAATGAATTATACATTTTGTTTTCAAAATGAACACTTGACTCTTTGTTGAAGGACATACAATAATGGATCCCAACAAGGGTGGAAACCCCTAAGGGAAGATTCAATGAAGATAAAATTTCTTGGAGTAATGAAAGGGAACTCGGGACCAATATGGGCATGTAGAATTCTTAGAAATAAAGGTGTAGTCTTGATGATATATAAGAAGAGTTAACTCTAGAAATAATCAAGAAGAAATTGAGGCCCTATTAGGAATAAAAATAAAATATAATATATGTAAACTAAAAGAAGAAGGGACTCAAAATTAATTATTGATTCCATGATCACAAAATACAAATGTTTGTGTTAGGTGAAAAGAAAATGACCTAGATTAGGAAAGCATTGGAGAAAATTGAATATTCCATACTCTCATGTGAGAAGTACATCAAATAAGTTTGTGCGTTGATTGGGAACAAAGCCATTAATAAGAGAGATGATGTCCATGTCTAAAAGTACATTATAGAAATCCATGAACATAAGGGATGAGAGACCTTGTTAGGTGAGGCACTAATCAATCATGAGTCTTGGGATCCTTAGTGAATAATCCAATTCTAAAACACCATTCCACAATCTTAGGAAAATGGGTCTTTTATAGAAGGATTAAGATTATTAATGGGTGCCATAATGGAGACTTTGATTCCCTCTACAAAATTTTGGATACTTTCCACCCAACGTCACTTTATACAAAGTGCATTCAATTCATATATCCTAGCTTGCAATGCAACAATCTACAAGGTCATTGAGATCATGTTATTCTTCTAAGCAAAATTATGTCTTGACATTTTCTAAGTCAATTCCTATAGTGGTTGTTAAAGCATGGAGAAATGGAGCATAGGAACCCAACCAAAAGTCAAGAAAAATGGCATATCCCCTTTAGTTTCAATAACACCGATTAAGAAAGTAGATTTACCAAGCAAAGGCAACTGAGCAATGCAACATTTCTCCAATACAACAAAAGCAGAATATATTGTTGCATGTTTATGGAGTTGTGAAATATATAATGAGATATTTAACCGAATCTATTTGATTTTTAGATGGGCGCTCATGATCCTATGTGATAACCAGAGTCATTAAAAGATGATGTGTTCCATGATGAGTCAAAGCATATAGAGATATGATATCACTTCATTCATGATATGATGTAGAGGGGATTTTTAAAGATCCAATATGCTGGCACAAATGGCGAGGTTGAATAAAACCTCTATCTTAAAGTTTGAATACTTCGAGACTAAGAGTTTGGTATAAGATGTCAGAAAGGACCTCCCTCGAAGGGGAGTAGTGTTGATATTACTATGGTATCGACCAATGGCAGTGCTTCGGTTAGGATTTCTATATCATAGGGGTGATCATTCGTGGGAATGAATCCTTTGGATGCTGTCAGTACCTAAAATGTTATTTGCACCTACCTCACTATGTTGCATGTGATATTGATGATGTTGTTCCAACCTCATAGCTGATGATTTCCAACCTCATGCCAATGTTGACGTTGATGTCAGCCTTGTGATTAAGATTTCCAACTTTAATGTGATGTTGATCTTGATGTGTGCCAATGTGAAGATTTTCGGCCGTGTTGATACTAATGTGATTTTAATACTTGTCTTTGAGAATATTCCCATCTTAGTGTTGATGTTGATGTGATGCTAGCATATAGAAGATTTCTAAATATAATGAAAATTGTGAGATCACCATAATCATAAATATGAAGGAAAGAAGTTGCTCTCATACAATAAATCAAAGCAATTATGAAAATTGTATAAAATTGAGCTTAACTTTCTAATATACTCCACCTAAATGGAGTAGTTGTTCCAAAAGACACAAAGCTAGGAGACAAATTGAAACTAATGATTATGTAGTTGTGACAATCACTCATTAATGCATTGGTGATTGTTGTTGTTTTTAACTTTTAACATTGATCTAGCAAAGAAAATTTAAGTAATTGGTGCTTTTCTAAGAAGTTTTTCTCATATAATAAGTCAAAGCAATTATGAAAATTTGTATAAAATTGAGCTTAACTTTCTAATATACTCCACCTAAATGGAGTAGTGATTCCAAAAGACACAAAGCTAGGAGACAAATTGAAACTAATGCTTATGTAGTTGTGACAATCACTCATTAATTCATTGGTGATTGTTGTTGTTTTTAACTTTAAACATTGATCTAGCAAAGCAAATTTAAGTAATTAGTGATTTTCTAAGCATAATATACTTTCAATTTCTTAAGCATTTTTTTTTATGTTATAAAATATTAACATGACACCTTACTTGTGAATGCATAATACATTTTGTGTTCAAAATGCACACTTGACTCTTTGTTGAAGGACATACAATAATGGAGCCAAACAAGGGTGGCAACCCCTAAGGGAAGATTCAATGAAGATAAAATTTCTTGGAGTAATGAAAGGGAACTCGGGACCAATATGGGCATGTAGCATTCTTAGAAATAAAGGTGTAGTCCTCACGATATATGAGAAGATTTAATTCTATAAATAATCGAGAAGAAATTGAGGCCCTATGAGGAATAAAAAATAAATATAATATATGTAAACTAAAAGAAGAAGGGACTCAAAATTAATTACTGATTCCATTATCACAAAATCCAAATGTTTGTGTTAGGTGAAAAGAAAATGACCTAGATTAGGAAAGCATTGGAGAAAATTGAATATTTCATACTCTCATGTGAGAAGTACATCAAATAAGTTTTTGCACTGATTGGGAACAAATCCATTAATAAGAGAGATGATGTCCATGTCTAAAAGTACATTATAGAAATCCATGAACATAAGGGATGAGAGACCTTGTTAGGTGAGGCACTAATCATTCACGAGTCTTGGGATCCTTAGGGATAATCCAATTCTAAAACACCATTCCACAATCTTAGGAAAATGGGTGTTTTATAGAAGGATTAAGATTATTAATGGGTTCCATAATGGAGACTTTGATTCCCTCGAAATTTTTTTGGATACTTTCCACCCAACGTCACTTTGTACAAAGTGCATTCAATTCATATATCCTAGCTTGCAATGCAACAATCTACAAGGTCATTGAGATCATGTTATTCTTCTAAGCAAAATTATGTCTTGACATTTTCTGAGTCAATTCCTATAGTGGTTGTTAAAGCATGGAGAAATGGAGCATATGAACCCAACTAAAAGTCAAGAAAAAATGGCATATCCCATTAGTTTCAATAACACCGATTAAGAAAGTAGATTTACCAAGCAAAGGCAACTAAAGGAAGTCTTAAACTCATAAGAGTTGAATAATATCCATAAATTGGTCAAAACAAAAAATGTATGTATGTACGTAAAAAGATCAAAATAGGTTCCCAAGGGAGACATATGATGTCTTTGTCAATTCTAGATGTACCATTAATATGCCTAGGCCATCACTCTTCAAACATTGGAAACTACTTCAAAATCCTATAAATAGTGAGACTTTTAATGGACAAGTAGTATTTGATATGTATATCATAGGGATTCAAATGAAATTGGATAGTCGACAAGTCAGTACGGTTTTCTTATCATTCGTTGATATTTCTTGTACATTAATTTAGTCAACGTTGTTTTTAGACTTTATTGGTTAAATAAGAATTTCCCATGATTGTATAATTTGTAGTATTGATGCTAATAAGGTTTCTCTTTCTAAAAAAATACAAAAATTGGAGATCAAGAAGGAAGGTGAGAAAGAGATTACATGGAAATGAAAGGATGCACAACAATTTTGACAAAATTATATAAATGGATAAAGAGCAAGGACAACCAAAAGACATGTGATGCACATTAGTAACAATAGAGATCAAGGATGAAAAATAAAATCTAAGTGGTGAAAGGGTTTGTTTTGAAAATCCTTTTACGATTTTGGGATGTTGACATGCTAGACATGGACATACAAATAGAGAATAATAAATGGGATTATGGTAGAATGAAAGCTATGCCTCCATCTAATCAAAGATTAAATGAAAAACAAGTTAGTGCATAATAGGAGCACCCGTTGATTATATGAGCTTATCACAATACACTTATGTCACTTTTCTCATTCAAAGTCATGCAGAGTTTGTAAGAGTGAAAGCTTGAATGGTTGTAAATAATAAGGCATTAAATAAGATCACCATTCCATTCCACTATCCACTCCATAGTAAAGAGATAATTATTCAAAGGATTGTCGGAGTTAAAGTATTTTTCAAGTTTGACCCCAAATTTAGGTGTTATCAGATAAAAAGTTCAAGATGCAAACAACCACTACATAAGATTCATGTTCCTCGTGGCTTATTCGAATGGAATGTTATTCCCTTCATGTTTAAAAACCCAACATTCTTTCAAAGATGAATGGATTATATCTTTCGTAAATACACTCACTTCATTATGGTATATATTTATGACATTTTAGTGTTTTTAGATAACTATGAAGAAGATAAAGTTCTTCCAGAAGGATATTGATTTTCTAGGAATTAATATGTGATAGGGAAATATATTGATCCAACCTCACATCTTAGAAAGAAAAAAAATTCCTATATGATCTTGTAGATAAACTTCAAGTTCAAAGATTTTATATATCAAATACATTGGCACGTATATCCCAATTATCACTAGCAACACTAAAGAGAATCTACCAAGGAATCGGTGAAATTAAAGGCAAAATGTGTTAGTTTATACAACTAAAATGGCTTAGAGGGTGTAAAATGGTTTTATGTACTCATGCTTTTGATGAATTTTGGTTGATAATTATAATGGAAATAAATGATGGAAGATAACATATATATGGTTATAAATCTAGTGAGTGTTAGAAGTTGGAAAAGAATCACCACATAGGTGAAAAGGAAATTGTTTTCATAAAGAGGAATGGAAAATTTCTATAGATATTTTATACCAGGTTCTTTTACTATTGGCATTGATAATATAAATTTTAAAAGGTTTCTAAACCCCCCACTAGAGAAATTACACTGTGTCACTAAAGGAAGACTACTATAATTGGAATATTTGGTTGAATTTGTTCAATTTCAAAGTTGAATGGTTAAAGAGTCATGGAAATGTTCATTCAATCACTTTAACCAAAGAAATGTCTTCCTCAAATATGCTTAGAAAGTCTACAAGACAAAACATAGCAAGTATTAGAAGAAGTTTGGTAATTTTTGGAAAGCTTCAATCAACAAGATACCTCTTGCTATGAATATATTTGTACATCAATAATGGACAATTTTAGTATGGATTCATATCATGAAATTTCCTCCTTTTAATGTTTATGTAATCTTAATTAGGTGTATTCCATGCATACCTGTCATGGAAAATGATCTAAAAAAATTTTAAAAGGTTTCTAAACCCCCCACTAGAGAAATTACACTGTGTCACTAAAGGAAGACTACTATAATTGGAATATTTGGTTGAATTTGTTCAATTTCAAAGTTGAATGGTTAAAGAGTCATGGAAATGTTCATTTAATCATTTTAACCAAAGAAATGTCTTCCTCAAATATGCTTAGAAAGTCTACAAGACAAAACATAGCAAGTATTAGAAGAAGTTTGGTAATTTTTGGAAAGCTTCAATCAACAAGAAACCTCTTGCTATGAATATATTTGTACATCAATAATGGACAATTTTAGTATGGATTCATATCATGAAATTTCCTCCTTTTAATGTTTATGTAATCTTAATTAGGTGTATTCCATGCATACCTGTCATGGAAAATGATCTAAAAACATGGTGATCATAATAGATATTCTCACGAATAGTGCAGCTAGGAGTACAATTATAATTGGAAGATCAATCAAAATCACATCAAATGTCTTAACCACCTATTTAGACAAGTATTTTTTTTACGTGAACCATAAATCATTGCTAGGAAAAGTAACGATGGTGGCTAAATGTTGCTACTATGTGACCACATTGAATTCATTTAGACTAACATTTGCATAAGTGTCTACCAATTCACATGCAATAAGGGTTGATGAGACACTACTCACTCGTCCTAGTACCTCATGGAATGAAAGGTATAGGAAAAATGTTAATAGTATCACTAAAGAGTGTAAGAAGATGCTCAACATGATCTAGTTCTTGATTATGATGGAACTCAACCAAAATATTGTAATATATGTGTTTGTGGATGTTATAATGCAAATTAAATAGATTTACTTTTACTAGTGGTTATCATTGTGGACTCGATAACCACTATAAGACCCCATTAGTCAATCATGTCATTCATACTTATCTTGAGTAGATGTTGAGAATTGATCTATCTAGAAGTAAATGAAGTCAAATAAATCTAAGATCCATAGAGGAATCATTCTATAATTATGTAATGTTAAGTGATATGTATCATACTTTGTTTGATGGAATGAAAAGATTTTAAGCACCTACTTAAACATAGTTTTGTAATTTTGGTATGAGAGATTTGATGCTCTTTAGACCATCGTGTTGTCAGTTTATAGTGGTGAAATTGAACATGCTAGATATCTATGTATATTCTCTGCTTCATGCATCAAGCAATCTAATTAGAACATGAACATATTTATGTCTACTATGTGTACTGACTAAATCCTTCTATGAAATGGAACACAGAAGTACCAATCAAGTTTTTGTTGAAATGGGAAAATGTCCCTTGTCAAATTCATAGGGTTACATAATGAAAGGGCTTAATTAGACCTTCCTTCATTGAAATGGAAATCCCTTCAGTTATGGCTTGGCTATTGTAATATAGGTTTGATGAGTTAAAAATGAAATGCAACTAATAATGCAAATGCAAGAACACAATGTCAAATGCAACTAACTAAATCCTATCTAGGAGCATTAAAGAAAAAATTGACAAGTAACAAGATTAAACACAAACAATAAGAGGAATAATTCACCAACCACAACCTTTGCAAAATCAAGGAAGTTTTGAGTAACTGAGAATAGTCTATGAGTCGTCAAGAGACAAACCTATTTCATATCGATTGTTGGAAATGAAAATATGAGTAATAACATACATCAGAAGCATGATACTAGTTTACAAGTTGAAATGTCTACATCTACATGCATCAAGAAAATTAGGAAAGGAAAGAATGGTCTACAACCAATCACAGTTTGCAGGAGTATTAACACAACAGCTAACAACCATCTTTTATTAACATATGAAGATGGAATATAATGCCGAGAAAAGAACCCCCCCTTGCTTGAAGAAATTGATCTCTTTTATAAATTTATTCACGATTATTGGCCTTCTAACTTGTATAGGCCTTCACATTCCTAAAGTGATTGTTGATGCAAGGAATGGTAATGCTCCTTACTCAAACATTTTTCGAATCTCGTTAGGCTAGGCGAGATAGGAAAGATTATTACCCTAGTTTATAGCCCGTCAAAACGTTAATTAGACATCAAGAAATGTAATTCTTGGATTTGAAATCTGTTTTTTTTAATATATAATTTCTATGTGTTTTATCTAAGTATTACAACTCAATAATAATAATAGTATGGTACAAAGAAATAATGGAATGAATATGTCAATAAAGGACTAATAAATACAAAAGTACAAACAAAATGATTAAGTATGTAATAAAATAATAAATTTGAAATAACAGTGTCCCAATAGTTCTAAAAGTGAGAAGAAATCAGTGAAGCTTTATTAATGTCAAATTTGAATTACAACTGAAAATGTGATCTTCAAGCCTCTGTGAGGGCTTGGACCAGGGAAATTCTTAGAAGCCCAAAATGTAATCAAAACTCATACATGGACAACTAATGTCAAAAGAAAATATCACAATGTAAGACCAGTCTGGATCACTTCAAGTTACATGTGCATCATTGTTTTGAACTCTACAAACCTTGCATTAATTAGCACTGAATGACTTCAAAAATTATAATTAAGCCAAAACAAACTTCAAGAAATAAATGACCTTGGATCATATCACCGATAAATTTTTCCTAGGCTTTTCTTTGTCACCTTCAAAACAACCTTGTTGTCAACAAGACAATTCAGTGCTTATGAAAACTCAGAATAGAATGAAAAGATAAATATCTCACTCAGAACTTAGGCATACCCTATCACTAGTCTTGTTTCTCTATTCTCTTTGTCCCCGCATTGAATTCATTCCTTTTATATCTTCTTTGAAGTAGTTAGGTAGTTCAACCACTTTTGTTTTTAGATTTAATTAACTATTCATTTAAGACAAGACAACTTAATTTAAGATAAGGGTCACAGATATGTTTTTATATTTTAACTAATAATACGTGGGGTCTCACTAGATTCTCATATCTTTATTTTACAAAATTCCCCTTGTATCTCCCAATTTTTTTTGAATATATACATATATGACAACAAAAAATAAATCAATAAATGGAATTCATCAAAATAATTCCATGTCAGTGAACACTTGTACCTCCCATATATCCAAATAATATGATATTTTTAAGTTTTCAAAAATAAATATCATATATCTATTGTTTATTCAAAATAAAGTCTCATATGTCCAAAAATAAACATTGTCATAACATAAGTTAGAAGAGATGGGGGTATTTCTTCTTAAAATATATTTCCCTTTCCTTCCAGCCTTTGGACTCATTTGGTTTTAGACTTTGTATGTCTTTGAGAAAGAGATTTTTTCTCATCTTTTCCTTCATACTTATTTAACTCTAGATGCATATCATTAAAATAAATATCCTTTCTACTACTTTCTTCCTTTGTTGACTTTTGTTTTGAGTGTACAGAGGTAGACTGGGATGTGTCAGTACTAGGGATAAAAATAGGCCTCTTCCACTTTTCTTTTGGAATTTCTTCAGAAGGAAATTTGTTTTCCCTGGGAGAGGTATGTTGGAAATATTTTTTCCATTAATGTCAAAGACAGGGGGAGACTACAAATGTCCAAGATAAAGATTGCAAGATGAAGATTGTTGGAAATATTGTTTTTGGATTTTTGATGTTCAGTTTGGATACGCTCTCTTTAAAGGAATTTATACTCTAAATAAGTAGCTCAAATGGGAGCATAGGTCATATGGTTAGAAATCTTATTATGAGACCTTTCCAACAATATATGGCACTCCCTCTAACTCCTTAGGAATGGGGAGATGAATTTTTATGTCAGACAACCCATCCAGAAAGTTCAGGTCGGCCCTAAAAGTGAGCACAAAAAAACTATAAATACATGATAGATGTGCGCATTTCATGAAGAGAATGTTGATGTTTGCAGTGTCCTGAGACACCCTCCAAGACATGTTCTCCTCTGAGAATGATTTGAGTCAACCTCTGAGAGAGCCCATGTGATGGGTGTGTCGTTCCTCTCTGGAATGAGATGAGATGATGTGTGCCCCTATGTGGGGTGAGGATTCCCATGAGATGGGTGTGTTGTTCCTCTCTAGATTGATATGAAATGATGTGTATCCTTGTGCGGGGTGAAGGTGCCCATGTGATGGGTGTGCGTCAGAATCTGAACTGAGTTATTATGATGTGTGGTCTCTTGCCCTGTGGAGTTAGTTGAGTCAGGATTAAGATGGTACTCCAGATGATTCCCCTATGGACCCAGTGAGATAGAGGTCTATTGAGTAGGACGTCCCTGTGGCTGAGAACAGGTGGACGTGCCCCTTGTGGCTAAGCATTAGTGGATGTGTGAGATCCCTTACTATATTGTCTAAGAGTAAGATTTACCTATAACCCTAATTGTGATGTAAAGGGTACAGGTCGGCTCCACCATATGTAAGATAATTAATGTTTATTGTAATAATTAATTATTTTCTGAGTTATTGAGGTTAGCCAATAGACACCACTTTTAGTTTTTCCAGTCTAGTATAAATAAAGGTGATTTCCCCATTGAGGAAACACACAAGTCACTTGTCATTTTAGAATTTCAACAAGTACATCTTCTAGGACTGAAGTGTGCACCTCTCTTGGGCACAAGTTTCAAGGTAGTAGAAAACCCTCTTGTGTGCATTAGGGTTTCAGGTATGGAGGATCTTCTCTTGAGAATATAGCAAAGTATTTTTAGGTTTTTCTCCCTTGTTGAGAAGGGTTTTCCAGGGATATTTCTTGTGTTCTTGTGCATGGTTATTCTTCTTGTGATCTTGGTTATTGATGCATTTGTTTATGGTTCAAGTACATGTTAAGTGAAATAAACCCCATGCTTGACCCTAGAATAGTGAAAATTCAACATGGAATCAGAGCATAGGTCTTGAAGAACCCATTTCACAAGCATTAAAGCCAGCCATCCTCCTTTCTACAATTCTATATGGCCTTCCAGGGTTTCTGAAAAAAAATGGTATGACCCTCCTTTTTCAAGTTTCAACACTTTATACTTGGACATTGGGGATAAAATTGCATAGGGGTGTACGACCTCCTTCAGCGAACCTCCAGAGACTCTTAGAGTGCAATTCTGAGAATTTTGAAATTTTGGCCCTAGGGTTTCACAATTTTCTGCAGAAAATTTAGATTTAGGGTTTTTGCAACTCATTGAAGGAGATTTTTGTTGATATTATGGTAGCTGCAGGAGGTATTTACCTCCACGCGTAAACCTAATGAGGATAGAATACTCCGGGAAGAAAGAAGAAACCCTAATGATTTGGCTAATAAAACTAGAAGACTTATTGGCTCAAGAAGATAATTTATATTAGGTTATTAGCCTCCAAGAGAAGAAGTTAGCTAGAAATAATAATATATACTGAACAGACAGATACCCAGAATGAGAAGTCGGCCCAGGTAGTTAGCCAGAATTAGTATAAATATTCTAGGCATGTTCTCATTCTGGCAGTCAGTCTCAGAATTGTAGAGCAGCAACTTGTGCGCACTACAGTGCCCAGTCTTGTGCGCAGGTTTGAGGAGAGATGCCATTGTAGTTGTTGCAGCTAGTAGGTCATGTTTGGCTTGGACTATCTCTTGGCTAGGGTTTGTAACATCTAATTATCTCTTGTTGGTGTGCTATCCTTGGGGAAAGGTGCGCTACCCTTTGTTTGGCTATCTAGCCTAGGTTTGCTTCCGGAGTAATTCTCTGTCAATGTTAAGGTTCTTGGAGGGTGGCTTCAGCCTATGGTTGGGTGACAATAGAGATATTTTCAATGGTAAAACGATCACATCCATTATATTCTAACACTTTTCAGCTCACTAATGTTCTTCTGACTTTCAAGGCTTAGTTTTGGAAGTCATAAGCCCAACGAAACCTAATATTGCTAGCCTAGCCTAGTTGTTAGGTTTCCCAACCCAGTTTGTAAGGGTTTGTGAAGAATCTAAAAATATGATGAACAAAACTATGATGGAAGATAAGCTTGTTGGATCAAGCAAATTCAGTTCTGGGAATCCAAGAATTCAGGGAAATGAAGACATCAAAGAAGAAACATTCTTATTCATTTCATCACTCTCAGATATGTTAATGTTTATTCCATTGTTATAGTTCTTTGCATTTCAATAGATAAGAGAATCATAAGAACAAGATCACTGAGAAATACACATTCACAAGAGACACAACATTTATCCTGGGAAGCCCTCTAGGGGAAGAAAACCCAGCAAAAAATTCCTTATCATAAATAGCTTATACAATGTTCAAGAGATAACTCAAACCAATACAGATAGTCCTCCCCAAGAGATGCACCACTCTTCTTCTCCTCTCTCTAACTGGTAATTGTATCTTGCCTCATAAGATAATGAGCAAGTGATTTGTGTGATAAAGTGAGGCGCTAGCCTCCCTATATATACAAGACTGGCACGTGTGAAAGGGTTTCACTGGCAGGTCCGACCTCTCACTCTGGGTGGGTAAACCCACCTTTAATTTAATTCTGGGCCTCAATAATAACTGATGGGGCTGACTTCTTATTCTACCTATTACAATTGTCTGATGACCAATCCGCAAAAGGGGATTTGGTCCTAATACGATTACCGACATGATTAATCCACAATGGGGATTAATCTAATGAATAAAATAATAATAAGAATAAGAATAAGAATACTCTTCGCAGTTACATTATTTTAACACTCCCCCTTAACAAGAAGGGTATTCTTCAACAGCATCAGGCGA
>SNQJ01S0007426.1:114198-127249 GCA_010110895.2 Picea sitchensis | reverse complement strand
CCTCATTTGAACACAACTCACTTGATCAGTTTGAGAGACAAGTTCTGATCTGTTACAGGCAAAGGAGTGAGGGAGAAGAGTGGCACATCTTTTGGAGAGGACTTTATGTATTGGTTTGAGTTATATCTTGACATTGTATTGGCAATTTATGATACGGAAGTTTTTGTTGGGTTTTCTTCCCCTAGAGGGTTTCCCAGGATAAATGTTATGTCTCTTGTGAATGTGTATTTCTCAGTGATCTTGTTCTTATGATTCTCTTATCTATTGAAATGCAAAGAACTATAATAATGGCATAAACATGAACAAAATAACTACAGGAACATAGCATGTGACTATAGAAAAAACATAATAATGTCTCCTAAACAAAAAAGGGAAGAAGATGTTCTTACCAAGCATAGAGAATAATACACAAAGGTGTGAAAAAGGAAGCAAGAAGAACCGAAAAAGCAAGTTCAATGTGGACTTCCAATGTATGCTCAAGAAAAAGGAATCCAATGGTACATTCATAGTAGATGTTCTAAACACATGATAATGGATAAGAACAAATTTCTCACCCTAAAGGAAGAAAAAGAAGGAAATGTTACCTTTGGAGATAATGCTTCTACAAGGATAGTTGGAAAAGGTACCATTAGTCTTGATGATGGAAAGACTAAAACAAATAATGTTTTTTATGTTCAAGGGTTAAAACACAATATTCTAAGTGTAAATCAGACACGTGATCATGGTTATAAACTCACATTTCATTCTAAAGGATGTGAGATAAGGAAAGTAGGCTCAGGAATATTAGTGGCAAATGAAAATAGAACCCCAAGCAATGTATACGTTCTCGATGAAGTCAAAGGAGAAAATTTGTGTATGGGAGTGATATCTCTCTCATATTTTCATTAAAGGGAAGCACAAGCTTAGGGGGAGCAGCCCTTTGATATTGATGTCAAAGGGGGAGAAGTTGCAAACAGAGGAAGAATTGTAGACACAAGGAAGGTTGCACACAAGAGGAGTATCAAAATTGATTGAGGGTTTCCATCAATGAAAAAGGGCGAGATTGTTGAAATATTATTGTAATCGACATCAAAGACAGGGGGAGACTACAGATGTTCAATATAAATATTACAAGATGGATATTGTTGGAAATATTGTTTTGGGGTTTTTTAAGCTCATTTTCGATACCCTATATTTGAAGGAATTTTTACTATAAATAATTATCTCAAATGGGAGAATAGGTCATATGGTTTGAAATATTATTTCAGGGCCTTTCCAACAGTATATGGAACTCCCTCTAACTCCTTAGGAATGAGGAGATATGAATTTTATGTTAGGCAACCCAGCCAACAAGTTCAAGTTGGCCCAACCATTCTTTATAGGTCGACCCGAAAAGTGAGCACATAAATACTATAAATACAGGATAGGTGTGCACATTTGAAGAGAATTCAAGCAAGAAGATCAATTCTAAGGTGTGCAAGACAAGTTGGAGAGTATTCTTGGGGTCTAAAGGTGGACGATGAGTTTTATTCAAGTTTTAAGGGTGCACTATGAATGACTAATTAAGGTCTATGATGTTGCAAAGTGCATTGTTTTGATATTGTGATGTTGCAGTCAAGGATTATATTTTGGGAATGATTCTATGAGGTTTGTTAGGACATGAAGGATAAATTTGACTAGGGTTTGAATCTATGTATGAGGTGTTATAGCGGCAAGTTTTAGGTTGAGAAAATATCGACCCAACCACAAAGAAAGAGCTACAACTTGGGAATCCTACACCCAATGTCACCTCGATGTAGGTCATGCATTTCAAGGGTGACTAGGTCACTCTAGGGAGGCGATCTTGGTGACCCAAGGGGGATTGAGATGGAGATGGAGGGAAATGGAAGTGAAACCCCTAGAGTTCAATTCTAAGTGGAATAAAAGGTAGGGATATATGTCTTGCAAGTCAATTAATTGTTGCCCCATATGTATAGTACTTCTCTGGATGATTGTACCTATCCGAGACACAAGAAAAGACACTTGGGAATGATATATGTTAGTTGGATCAAAAATTTAAGGTTTTTGTCCCTAATTTGCATAAATATATAACAGTGTATATCTGCAAGTAAATGGTACTATAATTTGCTCAATAAATGCTATAGATCAAGTAGAAAATACAAGAGAAAGACTAGCTAAACTCAAGATGAAAAGCCAATATTCTAGTACAAAAGATAAGGTTGTTGTAAATACTTGTATGAAGCAAATTATATCATCCTTATGGATGTAAAATTCAATGTATTACAACAAGAAAATAAGCCACTGAAATCCTCTCAAACTTTGCCAAAAAATGTGCTAGGCCAAGGAGAGTAAGTGTGCAAACTTTGAGCAAAATCCAATGGTTGATAAGAGAGTTATTCAAGCAAATGAGTTAGGTTTTCTGCACCCCTAATGGTTGAAGATGCAATTTTGTGACATAAACAAGAATTATCCCCTTGATGGGGATGCCCCAGTGGTTTTCAGGTGCCCAAGTCACAAGGAGTACAATCCACTTTGCAAGAAGTAAAAATGACCAAAATTCACGTTTCCCAAGGAAATATTTTATTTCTTCAATGCAAAAAAGAGTATGACTAGTGCCTTTACTATTGGTTTAATGGATTCAAATAAACAAGAACTAGAGGAACTATCTCCTTGGAGGTGTAATCCGTTTTACTTCCCAAGGCAAGTTTCTCTAGCTAGGGTTTAAGCTAAGAGGGTGTATGCCCTTATACTTATGTTAGCAAACCCTTGTTAAAGAAAAAATATGAAGCATAAAGTGATGAATACTATGGTGGGGGTGTATTCCCTTATACTTCTCACCTAATTCCTAGCACAATAACCTTGTTATGAAACAATGATAGCATAATAGTAAAAGACCATACCAAGATCAAGAGAAATGCCAAGATAATCCACCACAAGAGCTAGAAAGCATCATCCAAAGCTAGTGCTAGACCTCCTCCATAAACCATTCATAAGCATAGCCATAAACAAGTGCACAAGAGATAGAAAGAGCCAAGTGTGGCACAAATTTCACACCAAGTCCTCTCACAAGAGGGAGAGTTATGATTTAAATGAGATCTTATGATCTCTATTTATAGAAAATGTAGCTAACATAGTTTGTCCATAAATTAAGCAGTAAATCACAAGATTAGGGGTCAAAAACCCTAATAATTCCCCCTTAACAAAGTAATATTGAACAATTCACTTAAATTTTCACTTTTTGCACAAATAAAACCCTAATTTAGGAGGATGTCACCCCTTTACGGGACGTTTTTCCACTTTGAGGAAGTTGTTGGTGTTGGAGAAGCATGGGTAGGCCTCCAAAGGCCACATGTAAAGAATATAAGCACTCTCATCATGGTGCAGACCTTTCTCCTCCTGAAACATCCATGTGTCAAAAGAGTGGCATCTCACCACCATGCCCTAGCCCCAAAAGCATGACGTCAAGATCAAAAATAGGACGTTTTTCCCCTCCTCGGTAAATCATTTGGCAAGTGAGGGTTGGGCTAGGTCGTCCAAGTCATCATCAATTCCTTGCAATTCTAATATCTCTCATCCGGCATGAGGGCCCCTGGAATTCAACCTATGGACTTGTAGCCCCATGGAAGCCCAAGTTAGGCTTGTTCTCCCAAAATTGTCCACTAACTAGGTCCTGCAAAGACAAATGAGCACACCCTCAAATGATTTCAAGTTATAACATCATGATAAGTGAATCCAATCAATAAATAATCCATCTAAGCATGTGCATCAAAGATCTCTATATCAAACAATTAACATATCAAAGACACTATGCGACTTGTCAAGCTTAAATATGGGAGGGTTAACGAGGTGTCTTATTGAGTAAATGTTTCCCTAGGTCAAGGAGAGTTTCCAAGAGATTCCTCTCTAAGTCATGTGAAGTGGGTGAAGTGGTTGGGGTCAAGACTCAATGGGAATAGGTCTCATGACATACAATGGGTTGTAATGTCTCATTCATGGGTGTCTTTGTAGAGGGTGTGTGGTACCTTCGTCCGTAATGCACTTTTTCCAAGCCCATCAATTGCATTTTATATTTATTTCTTTATTTTCTTTCAATATAGCATAAGGAGAGGTTGAATGTCACTGCCATGGTGTGGTGACCAGGTGATGGAAATGTCACCCACAAACACCTAATGGAAATGAGAAGGTTGGCTCGTGATGAGACCCCCTTTCTCTCAGCCATGCAACTTAGAGTCATTTCCCTAGTTTGGTGAACATATGATGACAATTTCATACCACTAGATATCCATGGACGTGATAGGTCGGATCGTGATGAGACCTCCTATCCTTCAACTAACTTTTCAAGCATTCTTTATTATATTGTGGGTCCCATTTATTCAAATATAAGCATTTCATTGCTTTCTCGGTTGATCCCTGGGAAAAGCATATGGAAGGTTTATATAAGGATTTTATCTTTTACCCAACATCAACCCCTCTGGACCTTTAGCCCCTTCTTCCCATAGAATGAGGGACAACCTCTTCTTGGGTCAATACACCCTAAAATCCCAAGAGATAAGGAAATGGATGTGAAAAATGATGGAACGTGGTAAGTATGGTCGGGAACAGTACGATGGCTCATTAAGGGAGTTCTGAGGAGTAAATCCATTCCCAAATAAGACCACTTACTAGGGGACAATGTCAACCACCAAGGTGAAGCAGGGAAAAAGGCATAATTTCCGAGCATATATCATGAAATATAGATCAATCTAAGATATAACATAATCAAATGGCTTGAATATTGAAATGATGCTCACCATAATACTGACTTGTACCTCATGGAGCAAGTCCCACTACCTTTCGGAAGCCAGTTGGTGTGGTGGATTCCATCTGCAAACCTGTGACCATCTGTTGTGGTGAGTGGGTTTTCTATCTGTGCAAAGGATATTGTTGTTCATGTAATCTCTCAACACTCCATATCTGCAACTTGAGGGCCTCGAGACATAATCTCCTTAGTTATCCACAAAATGGGGATAACATACAGCTTCTACTTGAGGACATGTGCTCACCTGTAGAGTGCATGTGAACCGCAACATCTCCTGGTAGACCTATACATGCAAGGAAACATCAAATTGTCAAGTGTAGGATGGACTACTCATCCTTGTTCTCATAGGATGATAATCAAAACCCACTGAACTAGAAAAAGAAAATTTTGACATTTTTTCAAAAAAAATCTAAACTAAGCATGAAATTAATATGCAAGTAGAGAAAAATGAAAATGAAATGCATCTAAACTAATATGAGAAATCAAGATGAAAATGCATGGAAAACAAGATGACTTACCTACTTACCTGGGGCCTTGGGACCCTGAAGATCACGTGCTATATGATTTCAGGTGAATTCATACAACTAGTGCAACCATTCTATCATCTCATCAAAGTATCTCCCCCTATGCTTAATCATATAATACAACAAATACAATTTAAGCACATAATAATAATGAGTATAAACATGCAAATAATCAATCCTGAATAAAAACTCATGAAGATAGGTGGGAGGGAGGAAATCCTGCTGGAAAGAGAAAACATCAACCTGATCATCCCACCTGAAAGTGTAGCTACAAGATTGATCAATCGATGTCTGAAGGGGGTTACTATATGCAGACGCAAGCTCATCTTCATCCGCACATAAAGACTCACTGCTTGTTGAGGGCTGAGAGGAGATGAGATATCAGAATATTACTGCATGGTTTCTTGGAGAAGAGGGTAAGAGGTAAGGAACATTCTCAGGTGTAGAAAAATATCTCCTCTTCCTCTTTTAATCTCCATGGAAATCTCCAATATGAAAATAATTTCGCTTTGAAGAATGAATCTCTTATTTCTCTAAGGTGGCCATGTTCTGGTATTCCTCAAAATCTGAGCACAACAGTTGGAAGTCCTCATAAAACAAATCTGCATCCTCAAAAGGGTATGTACCAAAGGATGACTAAGGATCACTCTAAGTATGTTGTGACAAGTCATCCTCAAAGGGGCAGAACAAATCTGTAACCATATCATCATCGGGCTGCCAAGCATCTGAATTGTATATGTATGAGGATCACTCCTTTGATGATGAAAACTCAACCTCTTCTTCCTGAGAGCCACCCTCAATTTCATAAATGGGATCTCTATCAATACTGAAACAACTCACATCCCATTTACGTCTCCCAACCTGAATGAAATCATCAATGTGTTCGTCAAATATATCTGAGGGTTGTTCCATGAATTCATCGACACCATAGGAGTTGATTACTTCCTCAAAAGATTGGATAATTTCATCTTCTTCAAAAGGGAAAGCAGATAACAAAGTCTCATTCAAGCCTTCTGCAAGAAAAACTTCATCAAAATCCGTTTGGCAGTTTTCTTCATTTCCACCAGTCATGGAACAAAGCATCATCAAAGTTATCAAATGGATTATAATTCATCATGTTCTCTTCTTGATGTGCAGGAGGAGTAGAGGTCTAGATGTCCTCATCAAGTGGAAGAGAAAATACGTCATCTTCATCATATGTCTCATCCGGATCTTCTTCAATCTTTTCTTCATATATTTTCTCATCATCAATCAGAAAATTGTCTCAGCAAAGAGTGTGTTTGAGCTCTTGGAAAGCATATTGCAAACTTTGAGTAGCTGACCGATAATGCCTGAGAAATTATTCAATGATCTTTGTAGAAGAAGGGATACTCTTTCGATCAAATGAGTGTGCAATCCAATATTTTTGACTTGATTCCCGTGAGGACATGAAAATTTTCATCAACACATCTTCATGTAGCACATTCAAGCTCAAAGCATACTTCATACAATTCATGGCATGGGTGACTGGTAGAGTTGGATCACTGTCAAATTTGGGGCAACTTGTCCTTCATTCTGGGGAGCAATGATTTGGATATCCAGGAATATATTGAACATCAAGGGATGGATAAACCTTATGGAATGCACATGGTAATTCCTATGAGGCCATGGTTCTGTTACTTAGGGTAACACCTCAATGGAGTCGCAAGATGAGCTCAAGGCTCACCAAAGGATGGAAAAGGATAAGTGAAGAGTGGGTTCTGGGAAGGTGGAGTCACCAGATGAACTTCAAGATGATCTCATCAAGGAAAAGGGAAAGGGAACATCCCTTAGGTGGATTCTCCAGGCAAACTAATGGAAAGGCTTTGGGATAGCTTACGAAAGTGTCGTTAGGGTACAAAGAAGATTCAAAATATTCCATGGAAATGATGCCAAAATGTTATAGCACAAGTTGTAGGTTGGGAAAATCCTGACCCAACCATAAATCAAGAGCTACAACTTGGGAATCCTACACCCAATGTCACCTCGATGTAGGTCACGCACTTCAACGGTGACTAGGTCACTCTAGGGAGGTGATCTCGGTGTCTCGAGGAGGATTGAGATGGAGATGGAGGGAAATGGAAGTGAATCCCCTAGAAGTCAATCCTAAGTGGAATAAAAGGTAGGGAGATATGCCTTGTAAGTCAAGTAATTGTTGCCCCACAAGTATAGTACTTTGGATGATTGTACCTGCCCGAGACACAAGAAAAGACACTTTGCAATTATATATGTTAGTTGGATAAGCAAGTTATGCTTGTTGTCCCTAATTTGCAGCAATAGATAAAATTATATATCGGCATGTAAATGGTACTATAATCTGCTCAATAAGTGCTAGATATCAAGTAGAAAATACAAGAGAAAGACTAGCTAAACTCAAGATGAAAAGCCAATATTCTAGCACAAAAGATAAGGTTGTTGTAAATACTTGTTTGCAGAAAATTATATCAGCCTTATGTCTGTAACATTCAATGTATTACAGAAAGAAAATCATCCCTTGAAATGCCCTCAAACGTTTCCAAAAAGTGTGCTAGGCCAAGGAGAGTAAGTGTGCAAACTTTGAGCAAAATCCAATGGTTGATAAGAGATTTATTCAAGAAAATGAATTAGGGTTTCTACAACCCTAATGGATGAATGTGAAATATTTTAAAAACAGAAATAGGTAGCCCCTTGATGGGGATTCCCTAGTAGCTATGAGGTGCCCAATGTACAAGGAGTACAATCCACTTTGTAAGAAGTAAAAATGACTGAAATTCATGTTTCCCAAGGAAATATTTTATTTCTTCAATGAAAAAAAGAGTATGACTAGTGCCTTTACTATTGGGTTAATGGAATCAAATAAAAAAGAGCCAGAGAAACTACCTCCTTGGGGATGTAAGCCATTTTACTTCCCAAGGCAAGTTTCTCTAGCTAGAGTTTAAGCTAAAGGGTGTATGCCCTTATAGTTCTCTTAGAAAACCATTGTTAAAGAAATAAGATGAAGCATAAAGTGATGAAGACTATGGTGGGAGTGTATGCCCTTATACTTCCCACCTAGTTCCTAGCACAATAACCTTGACTTGAAACAATGATAGCATAATAGAATAATACCATACCAAGATCAAGAGAAATGCCAAGATAATCCACCACAAGAGCTAGAAAGCATCATCCAAAACTAGTGCTAGACCTCCTCCATCAACCATTCATAAAAATAGCCATAAACAAGTGCACAAGAGATAGAAAGAGCCAAGTGTGGCACAAATTTCAGACCAATTCCTCTCACAAGAGGGAGAGTTATGATTCAAATGAGATCTTATGATCTCTATCTATAGAAAATGTAGCTAACATATTTTGTCCATTAAGGATTAAATCACAAGACTAGGGGTCAACAAACCTAATCCTTCATCCTTAACAAAGTAATATTAAACAATTCACTTAAAATTTCACTTTTTGCACAAATAAAACCCTAAATTAGGAGGACAACACCCCTTTAGGGGATGTTTTTCCACTTTGAGGAAGTTGTTTGTGTTGGAGAAGCATGGGTAGCCCTCCAAAGGACACATGTCAAGCATCTAAGCACTCTCATCATGGTGAAGACCTTTCTCCTCCTCAAACTTCCATGTGTCAAAAGAGTGGCATCTCATCACCATGCCCTAGCCCCAAAAGCATGGCGTCAAGCTAAAAAATAGGACGTTTTTTCCCTCCTAGGAAAATCGTTTGGCAAGTGAGGGTTGGGATAGGTCGTCAAAGTCATCATCAATGCCTTCCAAGTATGATCTCTCTCATTCAACATGAAATCCTCTGGAATCCAACCTGTGGGCTTGTAGCCCCATGGAATCCCAAGCTAGGCTTGTTCTCCTAAAATTGTCCACCAACTAGGTCCTGCAAAGACAAATGAGCACGCCCTCCAAGGATCTAAAGTCATAACATCATGATAAGTGAATCCAATCAATAAATAATCCAGCTAATCATGTGCATCAAAGATCACTATATCAAACAATTAACAGCTCAAAGACACTATGTGACTTGTCAAGCTTAAATATGGGAGGGTTGACGAGGTGTCCTATTGGGTAGATCTTGCCCTAGATCAAGGAGAGTTTCCAAGAGATCCCTCTCTAAGCCATGTAAAGTGCGTGAAGTGGTTGGGTTCAAGACTCAATGGGCATAGGGCTCATGACATAAAAGGGGTCGTAGTGTCTCAGTCATGGGTTCCTTTGTATAGGGTGTGTGGTACCTTCGTCTGCAAGGCACTTTTTCCAAGCCCGTCAATTGCGTTTTATATTTCTTTATTTATTTTCTTTCAATATAGAATAAGGATAGCTTGAAGGTCACTTCCCTGGCATGGTGACCAGGTGATGGAAATGTCACCCACAAACACCTAATGGAAATGAGAAGTTGGCTCGTGATGAGATCCCCTTTCTCTCAGCCATGCAACTAAGAGGCATTGCCCTGGTTCAGTGACCAGATGATGAAAATGCCATACCACTAGATATCCATGGATGTGATAGGTCGGCTTGTGATGAGACCTCCTATCCTTCAAATAATATTTCAATCATTCTTTATTATATTGTGGGTCCCTTTTATTCAAAGATAATTGTTTCATTTCTTTCTTGGGTGATCCCTAGGTGAAGAATTTGGAAGGTTTGTGTAAGGATTTTATCTTTTACCCAACATCAACCCCTCTGGACCTTTAGCCCCTTCTTCCCATAGAATGAGGGACAACCCCTTCTTGGGTCAATACACCCTAAAATCCCAAGAGATAAGGAAATGGATGGGAACAATGATGGAAAGTGGTAAGTATGGTCGGGAACGGTACGATGGCTCATTAAGGGAGTTCCTAGTAGCAAGCCCATTCCTAAAGAAGACCACTTACTAGGGCACAATGTCAACCACCAAGGTGAAGCATGGAAAAATACATAATGTCCAAGCATATATCATGAAATCTAGAGCAATCTAAGATACAACATAATCAAATAGCTTGAATATTGAAATGATGCTCACCGTAATATTGACTTGTATCTCATGGAGAAAGGCCCACTGCCTTCTGGAAGCCAATTGGTGTGGTGGATGTCATCTGCAAACCTATGACCATCTGTTGTGGTGAGTGGGTTTTCCATCTATGCAAAGGGTATTTCTGGTCATGTAGTCTCTTGGCACTCCATATCTGCAACCTGAGGGCCTCGAGACATAATCTCCTTAGTTATACACAAAATTGGGATAACATGGGGTATGAGGCAAAGAGAGGCGTTGGAGCATGAAATTTAAGGGTATGAAGATGCTATGAAATACATGAAGTATGAATCATGCAGGTGAATTCAAAAGTACTTTGTGTATGAATATCTTAGGTTGGTTCCTATACAGGACTTACTAAGTTGGTGCTCAGTTTAGGAGATTGGTGTCTCCAATAGGTTGGTTCCTACACAATATCTTGCTTAGTTGGTGATCAACTAAGGATATTGGTGTCTCCATTAGGTTGTTTCCTACACAATATCTTATTGAGTTGGTGCTAAGCTAAGGATATTGGTGTCTCTAGTAGGTTGGTGCATGTTGAAATTCCTAATCTGACACCTTGGTATCTTGTTATCTAGTGATTTCCTTGTTGTAACTCAAATAATAAACTCACAAAACAACATACACTTGTTGGAATATTCAACTCAAATAAATATAGCAGAAGTAGTACTGGAAACCAAAAATCTCAACCACAATACAAAAAGATATTATGTCCATCAACTAATATTATCATTCAAATAACTCCAAAGATTATAAGGGCTCATGTACTTGGGAAAATGGTCCACGATGAAATATAGAAAACTATAGATAGTATGTGCAAACCCTAAAAACTCTTGATCTGTTGTACATCACTGTTATTTCACGTTTTATGAGATGTACATGCCTTTCCTTAATCAAACCCACGTATACAAAACTATCTCCACAAAAACCCACGTACACACACTCAAAGATTCTACGGAAAATTTGTACATCATGACCATGTTGCTTCGGCTTCAATCAGTTGAAACCTACTTTCAAATTCCTATGTTTTGTCTTCTCCCTGACCTGATCTCTAGATGGAAGTCCTTCTCCACCTATCCAATAAATCCTTGAATCACAGTCCTTCGTGATCTAATCATCTAAGCAAAAGTCCTTCTCTACTCTGTATCAATGTATCATGTGTCAAGTGTCTTCCTCCTTCATCCTAGCCTTGCTTTTATAAGATTGAGTTATGACCTAATCCTAATATCCAAAGTGATTGACGGTTGAGATTACTTATCACCTCACTTGATATCAATGGCTATTATTTAATTCACCAATGCTAATTAAAGCATTTCTTTAAATAAAACTCAACTCACTAATAAAAGAACTTTACTTATTCCTTTAATTAAAGTAAAGTCTCAAGGTAGAAGGATTTGGATGACTTCCACACATATTGACACTTAGACATGTGTAGAAATACATGTCCAATGCTACAAACATCAACACTCCCTCTTAGCGGGGAAGGAATTCTACAACACTCCAAGTTTGTCTCTGAAGAACACAAACTTCCCTTTAATCAAGGGTTTGGTTAAAATATTTGCAACCTGGTCATATGTGGAAATATATTGAAGCTTCACTGCTCCCTTATGGATCATATCTCAAATGAAGTTATATATGATCTCTATATGCTTGGACCTGTCATGGAATACTCGATTCTCTGAGAGTTTGATACAACTCTTATTATCACAGTATACCACTGCAAGCTCCAACTCCTGATAAAATAAACATGTAAGCAATTTGCAAAGTCAAATGGCTTCACATCTATCCATACACACTGCCATATACTCCGCCTCTGTTGAAATGAGTGCTACATAAGTATGCTTCTTGTTGAACCATGTAATGACACTCGATCCCAACATGAAGCAGCACCCCTAGGTGATCTATCTATCTATTGCACTCCCTGCCCAATCTGAGTCTAAATATCCTTGTAAACTCACTTCATATCCTCCAATATACCTCAATCCATACTCCATTGTACCTCTCAAGTATCCGATCACATGCTTCACTACTATCCAATGCACCTACCTCAACTCCATCATGAAATGACTCAAGCTGTTCATGGAAAGAAAAATATATGGCTTGGCGTTAACCAAATACATCAAGGACCCTATCAGTTGCATGTATATCCTAGGATCCACCAACTTTGAATATGAAGTGACAACCTTATTTAGATCAGTAACCATATGTGTATCCATCAATCTACAGTCCTCCATCCTGAATCTCCTCAAGATATTTACTGTGTACTTCCCTTGACGAGGGAATATCTCTCTCAATACTTTCCATACCTATAACCCCAAGAAATATTGCATCAAGCCAATGTCCTTCATATCAAACTCAATATCCAAATTTTCTTTGCAAAATGCAATAATATCCCCTGCACCTGTGAGAAAAACAAAATCCATGTATAGAACCAAGATGAGTGGATCAGCCCCAACAAGTATCAAGTACAAGTTAGGATCCACCTCACTCTTGGTAAATACCATTCTCTGAAAGTATCTTTCAATCCTATAATAACATGACATGGGTGCATGTTTGAGTCCATACAAGCCTTTCTTAAGCCTACACACATGAGAATCCCTCCCATGACCCTCAAAGCTCTTAGGTTGCTATAACACACCCGGCCCCTGAGTACCTTTCCTAGGGATGGGGTATTCATATTCCATTGTCCCTTAAATCAAATCATCCTACTAAACCAACGATGAACTCAATCCCTTTATAACATACT
>SNQJ01S0007426.1:87216-112067 GCA_010110895.2 Picea sitchensis | reverse complement strand
GAGAGCTACAAACACTCCCTCCCTGCTTCTCTTCGCAGGTCTTCCTCTACCCACCACGCCTTCCTTTATTTCCTTCCCAAACAAGATTGTGTGTGGCCCGAATCCACAGTCCATGATCAGGTCTGAAAGCCTTACAGATGGGCACTCTTCCCCATCCCTCATTTACTCTTGAGGAGGTCTTCCCACCTACCAACCTGACTGGTAATTCATTCCTGGGTCAGAGGACTATTTTGGTCCTGAGCAATTAAATCCAACAAGGTACTGGTTTGGTGGGGGTTATCTCAACCATTCCTAGTTCCCCTCACCATATCTTTCATAGAATTTGTGGTCTATCTTGGAAAACCCCCCCTTTTAGCATTTATGCAACACTTATCCATTTTCTATTAATAACATAAGTTACATTCATTAACCTTTTATACAAAGGTTCGTCAAATCAAACATTCACACATATCGAGTTTGCATCTGTTGGCCAATATATTTATATTTACAAAATGGGGGAAACATGGCTGTTACAATCCCCTCCCCCTTAAAGGAACATCATCCTCGATGTTCTATCTGTCAATTTTCTATGTATATATAGAAGTAAACAAAAATGGATATGACTGTCTCATGGCATCCTCCATTTCCCACGTAGCCTCATCTGGGCCAAAGTGTTTCCAATGTACCTTGACTTGTGCAATGGTTTCGTTCCTGAGTGAGGTTTCCTTCCTATCTAGTATGCATTGAGGTTCTGGTAGGAATTCTCCCTCTGGCTCCACCTGGATCATAGGCCAATCAATTGTGTGATTAGAATCATCTACATATTTCTTCAATAATGAAACATGGAAAACATTATGTGCCTTCACTGTGGGAGGGAGTGCTAGCCTATAGGCTACAGGTCCCACTCTATCCAATATTTCAAAGGGTCCACAATACTGGGGTGCCATCTTGGCACAAGCTCCCATTCTCAAGGAACTCTTCCTGGGCCTAACTCTGAGATATACATGGTCTCCTGTCTTGAACTCTCTAGGAGTCCTCTTTCTGTCGATGAAACTCTTATGTCTATCCTCAGAAGTTTTCAGATTTTTCTTTATCTGAATCATTTGTTGTTTTGTTTCTTTCAACATGTTGGGTCTGATTGTAATTCTATCCACTAGATTACTCCAACTAATTGGAATCTTTCACTATCTACCATAAAGGGATTCAAAAGGGCTCATCTTCAATGACTCTTGATAACCGTTTTTGTAGGTAAACTCTACCAATGGAAGGTAGTCTTCCCACTTCTTAGGTGGATGCATTACATGCATCCTTAACATGTCTTCTAATATTTAGTTCACTCTTTCTATATGTACATTAGTTTGAGGGTGATAGGCTATGCTAAACAACAATTTAGTCTTAAAACCATCCATTAAGGATTTCCAAAAGCTTGAAGTAAATTGTGTGTCTCTGTCAGATATAATCTCCCTAGGCATGCCATGCATTCTGAATATCTCCTTCATGAAAATGTTGGCAATATCTATTGACTTGCAAGGTTACTTGACAAGAACAAAGTGAGAAGACTTGTTCATTTTTTCCACCACTGCCATGATGGCATCATTCTGCTTTGCCGATTTTGGTAATCCGGTGATGAAATCCATGGAGATGGTTTCCCATTTCCATTCTGGAATTGGTAGAGGTTGTAACAATCCTGCTAGGTGTCGATGTTCTTCCTTAACTTGTTGGCATTCTAAACACTTAGCTAGATAGTCAACTATGTCCTTTTTCAATCCAGGCCAATAGAATTGTTTCCTAGTGGTCGTGATAATTTTCTGATAACCTGGATGATTAGTATATGGTCTCTTGTGTAGTTCATCTATTATGAACCTCTTCAAGTCATCACAACTTGGAATATACAATATGTTTYTGTAGTTGAGTAGGCCTTCATCAAGCATCTCATAGCCTTCATACTTTATCCATGTGGGCTCTTTCTTTAGATATGACGTCACAGTCTTGAAAAATTCATATGTTTCTTGTGCATTCTTGATTCTCTCCCTGGCATCTATTTCACAGGTGCTTACCTCTTCCAGGTGAATCATTTTCACACTTCTGCTAAGGGCAGTGGCCACCTTATTTCCTTTCCTTTGATGTGTTTGATTTTGAAATCAAACTCACTAAGGAGAGCCATCCACCTAGCTTGTCTAACATTGAGTTTTGGTTAATCAAACAGGTGCCTCAACCCATAGTGGTCTATCATATGTACAAATCTTCTACCCAGGAGATAAATCCTCCACATTTTTAAAGCATGCACTATGGCATCCAACTCTATATCATGGGTCACATAATTTATTTCATGCTCATTCAATTTTCTGGATTCATAGAAAATTACATGCCCTTCTTGCATAAGGACTCCTTTGAGTCCTTCCTTACAGGAATATGTACACATGAGGAATTCATTATCAGGGTCTGCAATATTCAACACAGGTGCATGGGTTAGAAGGTATTTCAGTTCTTGAAATATTCCTTCACATTCTGATGTCTAGGTGAATTTAACCCCATTTTTCTGAAGGGCAGTGATTGGACAACCAATCTTGGAAAATCCTTTTATGAACCTTCTATAGTATCCTTCTAATCCTATAAAGGATTTGATATTAGATACATCCTTTGTGGTAGGCCATTCCATGATAGATGTGATCTTGTCAGGGTCTACTGCCACTCCTTCTTCAGAAATAACCTGGCCTAAGTAATGGACTTGCTTCTGGGAAAAGTCACACTTGCTAAACTTAGTGTAGAGTTGATGCTCTCTTAGTATTTGAAGAACTAATTTAAGATGTTCTTCATGCTCCTCTCTTTTCTTGGAGTATATTAGGATATCATCAATGAAAACCAATACAAATCTGTCTAGGAATTTGTTGAGTGCATTATTCATCAAGCACATAAAAGTGGTGGGGGCATTGGTTAATCCAAATGGCAACACCACAAATTCATAGTGACCATATCTTGTCCTAAACGTTGTTTTGTGGATGTCTTCATCCTTGATTTGGATTTGATGGTATCCATACCTTAATTCAATCTTTTACAAAATGGAAGCACCCCTTAATTCGTCGAACAAGTCATCGATTCTTGGTAAGGGATAATTGTTCTGTATGGTTTTCTTATTGAGTCATCTATAGTCTATGCACACTTGGAATGTGCTATATTTATTTTTCACAAACAAGGTGGGTGCTCCCCATGGAGACATGTTGGGTCGGATGTAGCCTTTTTCCATCATCTCCTTTAGTTGGAGCTTGAGCGCAACTAGATCTAGTGTACTCATCCTATAGGGCGTTATAGACATTGGCACTACTCCTGGTGAAATTTCTATGGAGAATTCAATGTCTCTTCTCGCAGGTAGACCTGATACCTATTCTGGAAACACGTCTTTATACTCTCTTAATATGGGGTGGTCCTCTAGGTTTTGTTTGTCATCCTTAACGTATTCCAACACCTATATTTCATATAGAGGACATCCCTTTCTGCAATACTTTTTCATTTGAAGCGCTGATATTTGTCTCACTGACACAGACCTCTAAATCCCTTGGAGGGTTATTTTTCTCCCTTCTTCATTTTCACATTCCAAAGTTTTATGGTAACAATATAGCTTGGTTTTATAAGTGGCTAACCAGTCCATACCAACCAACAGGTCATAAGATCCTAGGGGAAGTATGTTAAGGGTTTCTTGGGTGGGTAATCCATCCATAATGAATTGGCAAGCTGGTATGACCTCTGTTACTTTTCTTTTGGTTCCAGTGGATAGTTGTACCAACCATGGATTAACATGTTTAAATGGTTGAAGTTTACACTTATAAACTGTCTTAGGGGCCACATAACTCAAATTAGAACCAAGGTCGATTAAAATAGAAACTAGATGGTTGGCGATCATACCTTCCATCTCCACCATTGAAGCTTGGTAGTCAGGTTGTTTATTATCCAAGGCTGCATAAATCTGTGGCATGATCCTAGCCACTTCATTGATTGTGGTAGCTTCTTGGATGTTGTAGACTCTCCTACTATTCTGTTGTCTGTGTGGAAAATCCCTCAGCAGATGTTCTTCTCCACAACCCCAACATTTCAAGGGTTTTCTCTTTGGGTTATCAGTCTTTCTTGGGGTTGCTCCAAAAGGTTTATTTCCAATATGAGAGGGGAAATTTTGTTGATACACACTTCTAGTAGGAAGGCTCATCCTAGAATCCTTCCCATAGTTCTTAAATATTGAGTATTTAAACCCCTTCTTCTTGAATCCCGAACTACTCTTCTTCTTCTAGTCCTTGTGAGGTTCTATCTGACTCCCAAACTGTTCATAAAAATACCTTGCCTTCAAGATAGTATCTTCTAAGGTCTTTCACTCATCAAACTCAATCCTGTCCCGGTAGGACTAAGGTAACCCACTAATAAATCGCTTCACTTTTACCTTTTCATCCTTTTTGTAGGGTACATACCTCATCAGCTCAAGGAATTTATTGACATATTCCTCTATGGTGAGTTGTCCCAGCCTGAGTTCATAGAACTCCCTAGTATTCCCATCAAAGTATTTCTCTGATAGATACTTCTTCTTGAAGTGTTTCTCAAATTGTTTCCATGACAATTCCTTCTCATGCATTCCTTTCACATTCCTAAGGTCTTCCCACCAAATGGAAGCCTTTCCATTCAGGTTGAAGATGGTTATTTGAGCCTTCAAGTTTTTAGAGTAGTCATGGACTCTGAAGTACTTCTTTAAACCAAGTAGCCAAGATTTTGCCTCTTCCCTTTCTTAATATATCCATCGAAAGAGGGTGGTTTGGCTTTATTTAACTCTTCAGGATCATGACTTTTGGAATGCTTTTGCTTCTTTCCTTTCCTTGGAGAATGTGAGTTATTTTTTCTACTAGAAGATCCCTCAGAGTTGCCAGTTTTCTCTCTAGAGGACTCTCCCGATGAGTGTCTCCTGCCTCCAGGTTGGACCTTCCTCGAGGTAATCCTCCTAGTGTGGCCTCTTATGGGACCAAATTTTTGTATCTCATGTGGACTTTGACTTCTCTTCATACGTCGTCGGTCCAAATGACTGGTTACAGATCCATGCTGCAACTGCCTCTGTATATTAGATAAGCTCTACAACAAGACTGCATTAATTTCCGTTTGTTTTTTCTTGCTCCTTTATCAATCTCTCATTGTTGACCTTGCAACTCTATAATTTGGCCATGAGTCTCCTTACATTTTATGTCATATCCGAAGGGGTTTCCACCGCCCTCCTTTTGTCGGATTCTTCGTCTCTATTGTGGGAGGCATCCCCCACTTCATGGTGTGTCACCATCCTTTATACTTGTAGTTTTCTCGCAATTTACCGACTTCTTGAGTGATGAAAAAACACTTATTGTTAGCCAATGGTATATTAGTTCATGAAAAATCACACAGTTCATATTTCTTAAATACACACACAGTAGAAAGTTTCATTTTTTTCTTCGGTAAAATTTTAACTAGAATCTTTAGAAAAGAAGTAAGATAGGGTGTCACCCTTAAAAGTCCTTTAAATATGGTTTTTAAGCGAATCGTCGATGAGCCCAAGCAGGTCAAGTGTTGTAACCATGCTCTCATACAAATTTGTAACACACCCGACCCCTGAGTACTTTTTGTAGGGATGGGGTATTCATATTTCGTTGTCCCTCTTAAATCAAATCCTATTACTAAACCAACGACAGACTCAATCCATTTCTAACATGACAACTGTAGAGGAATTCAACACTTCGACACTTCGGTGATTCGACACTTTGGCGTTGAACGCCTCTTTTCCTTCTTGCGTGCTTTACCTTCGGAGCCCGGAGTCCTCGAACTCTCGGAGTCCTGAAATAATTCCACGTGGCTTCGAACTTCAAGCCTTTGACCTTGCGCGTGATGTTGTGTCCCAAACACTAGAAATCCTGAAGTCCCAAACTCCCGAAGGGGTCCACTCTCATGGAGTGACGTACTAGATGTGACAATAATTACCGGTGGGTCCTGAATACACCTTCCTCCATATCGGTGAAACGGTTAGTTACTGGAGGGGACATGTGACAAGACAGAAAGTACACGTGGCCCATACATCGGGTGGCAAGTGTTGTATCCAAGTGGGTCCACGTCACCCTGGGTAACGTTGGCATATCACTTCGCCCGACTGATCACCTTCCTGGTCCCTCAATCCTATGATTACGTTGCCTCCACGTAACCCCTAGATCCATGGCCTCCATTACTTCGTAACTTCGGCCTTCGAGGATCTGGAGGTGAGTCTCCCCTTGTTTCTCCCGAAGTGTTCAATGCTAGGCTGACCTTGTCATAGATCCAATGACTAGGAAAGAACCTGAAGGATCCCTATATCTACAGTCTTGGTCACTTCACGGCTCCGACCTTCGGGGGTTTTGGCTTTACTGCCACTCTATTCTCCTGAAGCAGGACTTCGCCAAAGTACTGTACATGGGTCCCTCCTTTTGAGAAATTGGATGGTTATGTGGGGCTCCTACGATCTCCCATATCTACGACTCTCCTTACTTCATAACTTCGGCATTCGGGGAGTTTGATTCTATATTATATCCATTCTCCTGAAGTGGAACTTCGTTGAGGTCGTCTCGGTATAGATCCAAGGACTGAGGGAATCTCCAAACATTCTCGATCAGCGTCTCGCGCTACTTCGCGATGGAGAGTTGTATCCCGATTTAGTCGGTAAGACATGTTCCTCTAACCACTAGGGAAACCGCCCAATGTTGGTCAACCTTACAGGTAACTGTAACTCTCGTTCTCCTTCAGTTGGTTTGTGACTATTAGGTCCGACGATACTCCGAAGTCCCGGAATCCCAAAGCTCTGAAGCTAAAAGGACTTAACTCCCTTAGGTTTAGCATAGGGTTCCTAGATCTTGGTCACATGGCTCCTTCTAAATCTCGCGAGTTAAACACAAATTCCTTCATCGTGAATTTTTTAAGGACTTAGGCATGATATCCTGGTCCCACAACAAGAAATCTGAAGAAGGTATCCTCTTCAGATCGACAGGGCCAGATTGACGCAATACTTCCTATATCGGCCCTCCTACAGGTTTACGTCCCACGACACTTCGAGGTCTAAGCTGGGGCATATAGACGATCAATCAAAAGAATAAGTTCACAAGAAGATAAATGCATACACATAGCTTGATCATTTAATACAAAGACTATTATTAGATGTATAAATACATGCATTCATCCATTATTCCATTTCAATGCACAAAGTATGAAAACACTTATCAGAACCAGAAGACATGATGCGATTGCTGAAAGGGGTGTTTGTTTCCACCCAACCATAGGCTCAGTCACTCCTAATGGATTTACCACTGGCCACCCCCAAGCTAGATCTTGATGCTATGAGAGAGAATTCTTTCTTCCGGCTCATCAATAGTTAGGGACGGAGGTTACTCTCCTCCTCCCATAGGATCTTGGCAATGGGTTTTCTCTATACCAAGAAAGGAGTTATGCCTGAGTACTTCCTCATTCACTCACCAACCTCTTTTATCAACTTGTATCATAACCCTGCTAGCCACTTCCTGCGACCAGAACATGCTCATTTCTCAATTATTTCTCGAACTGGAGAGCTAAAGACGCTCCCTCCCCTACTTATCTTCGTAGGTATTCCTCTGCCCACCACGCCTTCCTCTCTTGCCTTCCTCAACAAGATTGCGTGTGGCCCAAATCCCCAGTCCGTGGTTAGGTCTGAAATCCTTACAGATGGGCACTCTGCCCCATCCCTCATTAACTCTTGAGGAGATTTTCCCACCTACCAACCTGACTGGTAATTCATTCCTGGGTCAGAGGATTGTTCTGGTCCTGAGCAATTAAATCCAACAAGGTACTGGTTTGGTGGGGGTTGTCTCAACCATTCCTAGTTCCCCTCACCATCTATTTCATAACATCCTTGGTCTATCTTGGAGAACCCCCCCCCGTTTAGCAATTATGCAACAATGATCCATTTTCTATTAATAACATAAATTACATTCATTGACCTTTTATACAAAGGTTCATCAAATCAAACATTCACACATATCGAGTTTTCTATAGTCTCTTGGCCAATATATTTATATTTATAAGCTAGGGGAAACTGGGGTGTTACAGTTTCTCTATATATACTTCCTCCTCAATGATCCCATTGAGGAAATTTGTCTTCACATCCATCTCATGAATCCTCCACCTCATAACTGAAGCAATAGAAATAACAACTTGAATAGAAGCATACCTGGAAACTGAAGAAAATGTATTCTTGTATTCCACTCCCTCTTTCTAGGAGAACCCTCTCACGACGAACCTCACTTTGAAATTCTCGATGCTACCATCTGCAACATCTTCAATCTTGTAGAGCCACCTAGAAATCACAATTGACTTCCCCTCTGGTTTAGGAACTATGTACCAAAAATCATTCTTCATAATAGAGGTGTACTCCTCTACCATGGAATCTCACCAAACATGTTTATATATTTCTTAAAGTGGAAGGATCAACATCAATGATGCTACTCATAAGTACCATATAGTTCAAAAAATCCTCAGAGGTCTATGCTCTCTGACTACACTCCTAGGAGTCTCACCAACATCCCTCAATGTTTGTAATAACCACTTGGGTCTCTTGACATAACTAAAAGGGAATAACTCCTCCTTCCCACCCGAAGTCTGAGTTGCTGACTACTACTCATCCTTTAGAGCTTGTTTCTCTTCGTCCTCTATCACTGTCGATGACTCCTTAGGTCTCCCAGATGCCAAGTTCTCCATGAACTTAACATATTTGCTCACAATTGTCTTCCACTATGCTGGAATGAAGATCATGTAAGCCTTTGAGGTCTCAGTATACCCCAAAAATATACCCTTTTGTTCTAAAGGCTCCAACTTTGTCTTCTTCTCCAAAGGCACATTGATGTAGACTGGACAACCAAAGATCCTCAAATTTCATATCTCTGGCTTCACCCTTGAGAATTCCTCCTCCAAAGTCGTTTCCCCCAATATCCTATGAGAACTCCTTTTCTATACATATATTTCCATGTTACACGCCTCTTCCTAAAGAAACATAGGCAACTCATAGTCTATATCATAGCCCTAGAAAAATCGATGATGGGCCAGTTATTTCTCTCTTCAACCCCATTTTGTTGAGGGTTGTATGAGACTGCCCTCTCCCTCTTGATCCCTGCCTCTTTGTAGAAATCCATGAAGTCATTGGAGGTATACTCTCCCCCATTATTCGAACTCAAGACCTTGATCTTCTTTGATGTCTAGTTCTCCACCCAAGCCCTAAACCCTAAAACCAACTGAAGACCTCATCCTTGGTATTTATAAATAAGATCAGGTTTTCTTGGAAAGTTCATCAATGAATGTCACATAGTATGATAATCCTTGCACCGATGCTACTGACATAAACCCACTCACATCTGAATGTATAAGATCCAATATCCCCTTGGACCTACTCTCACTACATAGAAAAGAAACCTTGGCATTCTTTCCAAGTGCACACCCTCTGCACACTCCCTTCTGCTCAATACTGAACTCTAGAAGACTAGTAATAATCCCCCTTAGAATCAGCAATGATTTGTAGTGTAGGTATCCCAACCTCCTTTTCCATATCTCACACAACCAGTCAATGTCATGTACCAAATCCTGAACATGTTTTCCCTGTACAAATTTCCCTCTCTAACCCCAACAACCATTGTTGTGTCTAGGCTATTTTTCTCTGGGTGTATGATTACTTTCCCTCTCTGAAAAGTAACTTCAAAAACCTTGTCCTTCGTCGTTGAGATTGAGAGAAAAAAATTCTTCAGTCCTGATACGTAAAGCACATCCTGGGCATCCAACGAACCTCCTAACTCAAGGTGGAACATAATTTTTCCCTCTCCCTTCACTGCATGCTTGGCATCATCACTAAGCTCCAAATGAACATATGAATCCCTCTCTATCATATTTCTAAATGGATCACGTGCTTATGTCATATGAAAATATGCACCACTGTCCAAGTACCATGCACTCATGGTAGTTGTGCTAGTAGAAAGGAAAGAAACTAGTGAGAAATACTTCTCAAACTTTGCTGCAAAATCATCTAGTTTTGTCTCCATTGATGCTATTGTATGTGTCTTTCCTTTTCCCTTATTATTCTATGGACACTTAAATGCATAATTTCCATTCTTATGACATGAGAAGAACTTGGTTTTACTCAAGTCCTTCTTCTTTCCCGGTTGTGATGATCCTCCATCATTGTTACCATTCTTGTTGGAACTCTTTCCTTTTCCCTTCCTTGTCTTACTGACAAGGGAAAAGTTATCATCACTACTTCCTTGCTTGTTTCTTTTGAACTCCTCCCGAGTCTCTTCCTGGATGAAATCATCCTAAAGCCTCTACCAATATGGGATATTTTCCCCAGTGCAGACTCCCTTGACAAATGGTTCCCAAGACTTTGGAAGACTATTCAATGCCACATTAACGAGCTTTGTGTCCTCTATTTTCTCCCCTATGGCTGCAATTTAATCACATACCTTTTTGATCCTCATGAATAGCTAGTAACACCGTCAGATCTAGACATTTGCACCAATCCGAATGTATTTATTAAGACCATCTTCTTAAATTTCATGTTGGTTCTTTGGAATAAACCTACCAAGGAATCAAACATCTCTTTGGTCGTCTTCTTCTTAGATAGGTGAGGAATTAGATGATCCTTCATTGAATCCAAGACAACCCTCTCAGCTTTGATCTCCTTCTTCTCGTGAGMTTCCAAAGTTGTTGGATCTATTRGTGGAACAACTACTTTGTCCACTAACTCTCAAAGGTCATACTCCTTCAATGCCAAAGTCACTCTTTCTTTCCAAGATAGAAATTTGGATGCAACATCCAGTCTATCTTAAACTCTAAGAATTGTTGATGMCATCCCTTAGACCTGATAAACTTCCCTCAAAATAACCTACTGTTGAAACTTCCCTTGTATTGACCTTTATGACCTTATACGCACCTGTTACCACTAAAACATGTGTACGCACACACCTTTCCTTCATGAAACTCACATATGTACATGTCGTTTCTTATTGCAACCCACGTATACGTGACTATCTCCAAATAAACCCGCGTATGTATGTGATTATTCCTTCTGCAACCTACATACATCTCCATACGGCTACAAACCCTAGCTCTACCTCAGTACTGTTATTTCCTTAAAATCCAACCCTTGATTTATGACTATGGGTTACAGATATACTAAGATCTCCTTACATATTTGATAGATCTTTTATCACTTGCTATGGATATGAGATCCATCTTACTCTCAGAGTGACTACTCTGATACCATGTTGAAATTCCTACTCTGACACCTATGTATCTTGTTATCTAGTGATTTCCTTGTTATAAGTCAAATTAGTAGCTCACAAAACAACATACACTTGTTGGAATATTCAACTCAAATAAATATAGTGGAAGCAGTAATGGAAACCAAAACTCTCAACCAAAATACACAAAGATATTTTTCCCATCAACTAAGATTATAATTCAAACAACTTCAAAGATTACAAGGGCTCTTGTACCTGGGAAAATGACCCACAGATAAAAACAAAAAACTGTAGACAATACCTACAAACCCTATCAACTCTCGATCTTCTATAAAACCCCGATACTTCATGTTTCTAGAGATGTACACACCTTTCTTTAATCAAGGTTTTGTATACACACATGTCTCCACTGAAAATTGCATACATGCGCTCAAAGACTATATGGAAACTCTATACAGTGTGACTATGCTGCTACGAATTCAATCAATTGAAACCCACTTGCGATTTCCTCTATTCTATCTTCTCCCTGACCTGATCTCTAGATGGAATTCCTTCTCCACCTATCCAATATCTCCTTGAATCACAGTCCTTCATGATCCAACCCTCTTAGCAAAATTCCTTCTCTTATTTGTATCAATGTATCATGTGTCAAGTGCCTTCCTCCTTCACCTTAGCCTTGCTTTTATAAGATTGAGTTATGACCTAACTCTAATCTCCAAAGTGATTGACAGTTAATATTACTTCTCACCACACTTTATAAAGAACATTTATAAATATGATTTGTTGTGGTTTTCTCCCGCAAGGGTTTCCAAGTTAAACTATGCGTACTGTGATTCGAGTTTACATTCATTTATTGTTTTAAAGTTAATGAATGATTGATGAATGCTCAATTAAAGTGAAAATTATTTGATATAGATTCACCCCCACCTCTCAGTATAAGCATAAATTCAACAAGGTATGGTCCATAAAAGCAGCTGATGTAACATAAGGAATTGTGTAATGAGTTAAAGGAGGCTCTTTGGGATTGGTAGGCCAGTGTGCAATACCGAAAGGAGGATTCAACGGATTAATATCCCAACCATCATTCATTGGTTGAATAGGAAGCTTAGGAATGTCCATGATACTGGGATGAGGCTACAAATATTCACTAGGGGGAGTTGGGGGTTGATGTAAGGTTGGTTGCCCACCAAGGTTCAAATAACTAGTTTGCACCAACTGGTTGAACTCATCTGAATCTACATCAAAATGGATTGAGAACCTTATCCTCTTGTGTCTCTCCTCTGTTTACATAACATGTTAGGAATTCTTCCTCTTCCTCCTATGTTACCTCTATTACTCCCTCTGCTTCCCCTTCTAAAGAAACTCATATATTTTCCATTTCCATTTCAACCAATCAATATAAATATTTTAAGCATAATACAACACAGAGTAGGATAAACATACATTGAAATATTTGTTAAATATGACTTAATAAGGATATGTCTACAACAAGGCAGATCAAGTATGCAAGGGATAAATGAAAAGGGAATATAGTATAAGAGGGAAAGAAATAAAAAATCATTCATCACCAATAATTTTCTCTTCTTGTTTCTTTAGCCAATATGAAACTTCAATTCTGTGTATGCCTCTTTAAAACAATGCAATATATCTTTTTCTTAAACATGAACAAGGATTAATGAAAAGAATGAAAAAAAAAAATTAGAATGGTTGGGACAATTCCTTTTTCTCTTTATATATATATATATATCAGCTCTGTACCTTAATAAAATTTTGGATTATTTAATGACAAAGGGAATACGCTTATGAAAAGTGAAAAACAATGGAGGAAAGGATGCAAGAGTCCATGTGAAATCCCTTTAAAATCTTTAACTCGACCATTACTTCCACTGTATGCTCATTTATTTACATGTGTTTCCAAATAATAACCCAATAAGTATATGAAAATATCAACCAAAAACTCGAAATAATAGTAGCAACTAGAATTGAGTATTCGAAAGGCCACAACATTCCTTATAATGTCCATGATAACATTTATATAACAATTTCAATCTACAATTGTCAAAATAAATGAACTAGTGTCATTTACCACAGCAATCCTCATATCATCTCTTTCGAAAGGGTGTATTAGCCAACCAATAGTTGCAGCTTATGACTCGTTTCATTCACAATTCTTACCAACACCGAAAAAATCAAGAGCTTATGTGGCAACCAACACATTTAAAAAAAAACAGTGAGCCATTTGATAGAGTAGAACAGAGTGTAGATAATCCACGTGAATAAAAGAATGAAGATGCGTCCAAAATAACCCAATTAAGTATCACCTAAGATTTATATTAAGGTCGAAATTTTACCAGCCTATGAACTATTCAAATCAACAAGCAAGGTATGAGCTGGAATATGAGAGTGAAAAATAGACTTTGCTTAGAAAAACACGGCCATAAGTTTTATTAAGCCAACCATGCAGGAAAGATGGGTGAGACTTTTTTCATAATGGCCATATCTTTAATGTAAAATGAAGTCACCAAAATGGGAGAATGAAGAATGAAGAATGGGATGTCATCACATTTAACTCAAATGCTAGTTATTCCAACAGAGGCAAAATATTAGGTTTGATAAGTGCCTAAATATGCGCTGAGATGTAGACTTTGGAATCAATATAACAAGGGTTTCAACTTTCATACTTTTCAAACGATTTTAGATTGAACCCATGTCGCATTTATCCATGAGAAATTTGATCATCGTTCCAGATTTGGCCCAAATCTCATTCTCCATCTGATTCATAGCCAAACCATTCTAAAACAAACTAAATTTCATGGAAAGTGACAAAATGAGTGAGTGACGGTAGAAAACTTCAATATTTCATGGAAAGTCACAAAATGAGTGAGTGACGGTAGAAAACTTCAATATTTCATGGAAAGTGACAAAATGAGTGAGTGACGGTAGACAACTTCAATAGAATACAAAACGAGTAAAACCCATCTTCAATTTTTGTTGTCATAACCTCTTTCAACATAAAATTATTTAAACCTAGTTTCCCCCCCCCCAAAAAATCAAGCTCTTTCAATCATAAAACTCTTTGTATACAAGCAGAAGACATGGGAAAATAAAAAACTGCATACAAGAAACTAGCTACAAAGCTAAACTAAAACATTTATTAACAAATATGCTTACATTATTTCCTTTCAAATCTGTGTGGGTACATACCTTAGCAAGAAGAAACCAATCTTTATATGATTCCAAGTCCAAGTGGTTGCACAAGATTCATGGTTGCAACAATGAACAGACTGTCTCTTAGAGAAAAATGTTGCACTATGCTACTCTCTCCATAGTCCAAAACCAAATGATTAATACATAGTGAATTCCAAATATGGCAAGGTGTGAATACGACAGTCATAATTACCACTCATTTCAAGTTTAATGTATGACCAACTCACCAAAATTTAAATACCACATGTTGATGTCACAAATGATTTAAACCCTTATAACATATGTGCCACATATAACTCTACCCTTCAACATCAAATCAAAGTTTATGTGATGAGGGTGTGTGTTTATGTGTGTATGTACATGATACCACCAACACATGCTAAGCCAAAACCATAAATGTAAACCTTTGGCTCGTAGCCAATAACATGTTTTGTGCAAGTGTCTAGGATATAAATTTCAATATATATTCTATATATATGTTTGAACTATGATTCCAATATTGAACTAGGAGATATAAAACCATGCATATCACTTATATGCTCAACACAAAGTGAAGCTTGAGAAACCTTTCAAAATGTTAAGGTCATGCAAACATTAAACCCATAGTAAATAAAACATGACACCATATATGCTTCCATAATCAGTTTGTTGAGCCATTGAGCCATGTATACTTGAATCTTTCATGTGATCTTAAAAACCATTGAGATATGAGGCATACAAAACTGAAACACATCCTTATTCCAAATTCCACTTTTTGTGTCATGAAAAACTTATTTATTCCAGTAGGATGCTATGAATGCAATAAGTTTAAGACAACTTATTTTACAAGGAGATATATTTTCAATTGAACCATAATATCAATCAAAATATCAACGCCATGTCAAAAATGTGTGCCATAGAAAACCATATAATTTCAATTTTCTTTTCTAGGGGACCCCACCTACTATAGTTATTTTAATAAGTCTTTTAATGAATTATAAGTTTTTGAACTCTTTGAAAACTCTTTGAATAGGTGATCAAAGTATGATTCAACGCATGACGACTCCACAAGGTAATCTAATCTCAGTAGAATAGAACTCCAAATATCTGGTTTCATTCTTAGAACTATTTGATTTTGATTTGTTGATTGTACTTTCTTCTCAGTAATGATGTTTCAAACAAAATTTTAGATCATAATTTAATGTATACCAACAAAAAAGACACTCATGGAAGGGAAGAATGGGAAAGAAGAAAACAAGGAAAAATTGTATCAATCAAGTTGCAACAAGGTGGTTTATCTAGTTTGACAAGTACTCAACAAATAGCATTGCGAACATAAGAAGGCTAATTTATTTTTCTTTAGTCGTTTACATTCTTCATTCATTCAGGTTAAATTAGAAAAAAAATTCAAAACCAATGAATAATAATGTAACTTGATTGATCTATTTGTTTGGCTAAATCTTCCAAAAATAAAACTTAAGTAGTGAAAAGAAAACCAAAATCAAAATATATACAGGAAAAACATGAAATAAATCAAAACATATACAAGAAACACTTTATATATAATCAATTTAGACTTTAATATGTTTTAAAATAATGTTTTAGATGTGAATTGTTATCACACAATTTTTTCCTTGAGCAAATCCAACCACAAGCGTCACTAGTGCGACACAAATGGGAGTAAGATCCACTGTCACCTTAGCAAATACTCCCCTCACTTTAGTAATAGATAAATCCAACACAGAGGCTTCTCGGGTGATCTCAAGGGAATGGAGGGAAATGAGAAAATGGTTTGGAAAGATCCTTGTTTTGATCACTTGAATAAGATGACTAGGTCTTGAAGAAAGAAGGTTTGGGAGAGAAAAGAAGGTAGGTTGGGATGTCACCTGCAAAACCAATGTTAGCACAACAATACCAAGATAAAATATCATGAAATAAGCCCAAAAACCACTACCAACTTAGCAAGTAAGGATTCTTGTCATAAAATTGCAGCAAACTATAGGTTATAACAACAATGAATAGAATGTAATGTCCACAATATTTCACCATCAATATTAGTAAGTAATGATATTATATGAAATCCCTTAACAAGTAGATAATCATTCAATACTTAAAAAACCATTTTGATGGTTAGAAGGGTTGGAAAATTAATGTTATCAACAGAATTTATGCATCCCTAATGGTTGTAGCTTTACTTTTATAACAACAAGAAGCAAATTAAGGCAATTTCACAACATTTTTGCACTAATAGATTGCTTACAACATGAACAATCCAACAATAGATTAAACAATTTAAAGAGAGTAATTATCATGTTTATCAATGCAACCAATGCCTTATCTTCAAAGGGTAAATGGAGTCAAATAGAAGAGCACAATAAGGGAAAATATCAAAGAGAAAGCTAGGCAACAAGATTAAAAGGAGTCTTAACAATCTCTAGATTTATGTTTCCCTAAGATGTCTAGCAAGAGAATCCCAACGATTTCCTTGTAAATGTTCTATTTCCTTCTAGATAACCTTTTGCAATAGCTTGAGGGAAAGGGAACGATGCCTTAAGGGGTTCTTAACAATCCTTAGGGGGGGGTTGTTCTACAAAGGACTAGGGTTAAATGAGTCTTAACAATATTTAACAATCATTTTTCAAAGCAACAATGGAAAATGAGGGCTTTTAGGGTTTTGAAGATAACCTTGAACAATGATAACATGCAAAATATCAAAGTAGAAGAGAGAAAAACCAAGACGTTTTGCAAATTAAACCTTGGAAACAACTTCCAATCCACAAGAGATCTTTCTCAAACCCAAAAGATCACTTCCAAGCCAAATCACACTATTTTTCCATTTTGTACCCAAAAAAGGCTTGTTCCTCATTATCTTATGGGACGAAGGGGCTAAAGGACTAAAGGATTTTTTGATGGCATTAAATAAAGAAAGAAAGTTAAGAGCAGTCATGACTAAAATGCAATTACGAGGTACAGGGTAAAGAAAAATCCAACCCATACTCAAGTGGGGGGTAGAGCTCAAGTACAAGAAACCAGCCCCTTCGTCCCATAAGATAATGAGGTACAAGCCTTTTTTGGGTACATATAACCCGAAGACCCAAAAGATGAGGAAACCTAAGGGAAATATGATGGAAAGTGGTAAGTATGATCGAGAATGATACGATGGATCTTCAAGAAGACCCCCTAGTCGCACCCCTTTTTTCCTCAGGAGTGACGACACTTACTAGGATACCAAGATAACCACCAAGTTGAAACGAGGAAAAAATTATAACTTMCAAGAAAATGTTAGATAATAAGAAACAATCCTTTGAAACTCATTCAAATGCATCAAATATTAAAATGATGTTCACCATGAAACTTGACTAGTTACCTCATGAAGCAAGATCCATCACCTTCATGTGGATGATAACAATGTGGTGGAACTTTTCTCTGTTGCAGATGGTCATGGTGAAATGTGGTGAAGAGGAGGGGTTGTTTGGGCTATGTTGGTCATCCAGCTCTCGACACTCCATGTTTGCTACATGTGAGCCTAGAGACTTGATCTCCTTAGTTACCCATAAATTTGGAGGGGGTAACATGAACCATTGGTAGTATATGAAAATAACCTTCCATCTTCGTCTTTGAGAAAATAAGAATTATTTCTAATGATAGAGGAAATTTTGTAAGGGACGAGCCATATTTTTTGAAGCTTTGAATTTTTCCCTTTATATGCATGAGCATAATCCCATAAAAGAACCTTTTCACCAACTATACAAGTAGTCGATTTATCTTTTTTATCAAAATATTTTTTGACAGATTGCTTCATTTTCTTTAGATAAGAGCATAACTTATATTTCTTCTAAGGCCAAAAAAGAATTTAGTCTTTGAGGGAAATCTATAGAATTCATCTCTTTAGCTTGCAAGGCTAATTTGATAGAGGTAAGTTCAAGTTCAATAGGCATGATGACTTCCTGACCATATAAGAACTGAAATGGGGTATGACCCATGCTCGTCTTAGTGGTTGTACGATCTGCCCACAAGGCATAAGTCAGCAAGGTGTGCCACTCGAGGGGTTTGTTTTCAATGTTCTTCTTCAAAATTTTAATCAATTTTTTATTTGTTGACTCATCTTTCCCATTTACATGGGGGTATTAAGTTGATGAATTGAAATGTTTCACTCTAAATTTATTAAGGAACCACTAGTAAATTGGGCGCATTTTCCGACAATTTATCGATGAAGGTTCGTCACAAAAATGTCTCAAGAACAATGAAGCCCACAAACCATTTATTGTTGCGTCTCAAATGTGAGAACTGCGACGAACTATGGTTCGTCGCAAGATCAACCAAAGTGCATCGCAAACATTTTTCGCAAAAGTTCGTCCTAATATCAACAAAAAAATTGTCTTAAGAACGACAAAAAAATCGTCTTAAGATCGACAAAAAAATCGTCTTAAGATCGACAAAATGTTCATCTTAAGATTGAGAAAAAGTTCATCTTAAGATCGACAAAACTTTGTCATTAGATCGACAAACTTCCAACAAATTTTCATTACTTTCGACGGTATTTTCATCTTGAAACCGTCGATGCAAGCCAATGTGTTAGTCGAACTTCCGATGAGGGTTTCATGAAATAGAAAAAAAATTAACACAGAATGTCTTAGCCCATATGGGAAGGGAACCTTGGTCAATGGTGAAAAACTCCTCATTCCTCACCATTGGATCCAACCCCTTTGGGGCCTCTGAAGCTAACCTTAACAAAAGTTTGTGCTATGCAATTGGAATAAATCCCCATAACATGATCCATGAACTCCAAAAATGAAGGTGTCAGATTGCAAGATTGCAAGTTTAGCATATGTTCCACTTATGATAAAAGCACACTTATTTTATAATACTTTTTTTAGTTGTATCATTAAATTGGATTTCAGAATCTACTTATATATTACATTCTAGAAGTGCCTACTTCCAGTTAGAAACATAAATGTTCAGCCAAAAGTTTTACTAGAGAATGAAGGAGAATTAAAACCAATACATATCAATGTAAGTAAAGATATGTGAGAACACTAGCTACAATTCATGGACATAAAAAATAATTATCAAGGTAATTCCTCAAACCAATTCAATGGAAAAATATAGTCGTAGAGATCATGTTTTTAAGTTGAAAGTGTAGTGCATATATAGAAACAACTAGAAAATAAAAAAAGACGGGAAGGACAAATTGATGCTAACGCATTTCATAGAAACTTGAAATAAGTACAAATTTCAAAAGCCATGTCAAGAAATATAACTTTACCACCTAAAACTGATACAAGAGGCTCAGACCTCAAAATTTTCGAATATTAATATCTAAAAAATCATTTGATCTAGAACTTCAACCCAGTGGAATGGGAAAAATAAGCCAAAGACTGCATTGTCGGTGACATCTAAACACATCGTCTAGTGAATGTCAAATATCTGATATGATCTTTTGTTTCAAGATACGGTCTATCCATCATAGTATGCACTTTTTTAGTCTTGGCATATTTTCCTTTTACAATAGTAGGCTTACACAAAGTGCCACCCCCTTCCATTTCAGAACACAATCTTTTGCATGGGAAAAACTGAATGTACTGATTTCATCAAATGATTTATCTTCTACCTTATTTGTAAATGACTTCTCACAAACCTCATATGTGCATAGGAGGACCTCAAATGTCTGAATATTTGCACTCAAAATTGTAATATTGAGTGAATATCACTATTAAAGAAACAATTAATTAGGTACGTAAGAATGAATATCTTGGAGTAAGGATATAATTCATTATACTGCATAACTAATCCAAAGGTTGTACAACAAGACAAAAGAATAGATTTTAAACAATAGAATTGATCATAATTGAAGCTTTTTCTGTCTTATTTTAATGCTTAGACGGTGATATTGATGATGAGGATCCCAATCTAGGCAACGATTTTGATGATGTAGTTATTTGTTGTAGCATGATTTTGTTTTACTCTAGAGACCATTTAGAGCCTATTTTTTTATGTATTTTAGTTCATAGATGGATTTCACTTGGTGCTATTTTGGTTATATGGACCCTTATTTGTTATATACATGAGAAACTTTGCATATTTGCGTATAATGGTTTGGATTCATTTGGATGCACATGAATATATATGTTTTTTTTCAAAAATTGAATATTTTGTGTATTTTTCGTCAACCAATGTTTTGGTCTGATTTTTTTCCAATTCTGGTCTAGTTCAAGTTTTTGGGGTCGATTGATTCAATGACTGGTATATTTCTAATAACATTGGTCTTAACAATAACATGATTCTATCACAACAATTCACAATAATCCAATAGAGGCCACAAACACCACTATTTCCACAAAGAGTGCAAAGCACCCAAATTTATCATAAGATAAGACAAGATAATTTTATTATGTCCACAAATGTCCAAAGAATAGATCATTGGACTAGGAAATACAACCAATAAACATCAAAATATGGGTGTTGCAATAAAATATGAAAGATACAAATGAAATTGCACTAAGTGAAAAAAAATACATGAGAAAAGGTTAATCAAAAAATTANAAATGTCCAAAGAATAGATCATTGGACTAGGAAATACAACCAATAAACATCAAAATATGGGTGTTGCAATAAAATATGAAAGATACAAATGAAATTGCACTAAGTGAAAAAAAATACATGAGAAAAGGTTAATCAAAAAATTACACCTCGAAAAGAGTGGAGAACATCATTGAACATCATATATTAACAAGAGGTCAAAGTAGAGGAGGAAGTACAGACATCCCTAACATCACATATCTAAGTGAAGGAGACAATTTAAATCATGATAACATTTTCTCGGGAAAGCGCAAATTTGGAAAGGCCTACTTAGGTGACTAAGAGTGATTCATGAAAAGACACCTAACATTTGGGGCTGATGAGAATAATATAGTGATGGGCATATGGCTTCTCTATAAGGAAAGAACATGCGAGTGTGTGTGGCTCTATGACCTCATGGAGGTGAGGCATCTACTAACTAAGTGAGAGGATGCATATTGTCTGGAAAATTCATTGCGTTGCTTATGACACAAGAAAAAAATGAGTGTGTATTTATGATACTACACTTATAAAGGGTCAACCCAAGTGTAACACACAAAAATGCTTTAGGCCCACTCATAACTCATAATAGAGGGATCTGTRGTCTAAATTAACCACAGTGAAGATGCACCAAGGGTGTTATCACTGAAATATCGTCCGCAACATTGGACACAATGGTTAAGGAAAAATATCAATGCCAACRGCAATTAGTCCACCTAAAACACAAAAAATGCATCCAGAAGGCAACAAACTATATAATTGGGTAAAAAATTGAAGTGCACAAATTCACTAAAGGAAGCGCGCACATTGTGCGTGGAATGCACGACTTTCTACAAGAAAAGTTGTSCATTGTCTACAGGAAAAGTCACGCACTTCCATGAACGATGCATTTATTAATCTTACCGGCCCCTCAACCACTTCTAGTTCAACCCCCAATGCAATTTGACACTCATATCTGAGTGAAATATAGCTTGGAGGTTGGTCAAGGGCTAGAGAGTGCCCTAAAAGGCCCCTTGTTCACACTATGAACCAATTACATTTTTCCTTTAATGGATGTTATAAATAAGAGCCATGGGTGTGCTAAGAAACCAAGATCTTCATAGTATTGTTATGATGCAAGAATTCTTCCTTGGGAATCCTCTTTTCTCTTGGAAGCCTTCAAGCACCATTGCAATAGGCCATTCCACTCACCTCTTGAGGGAATATGCATTGTTATTCTTCACCATTTTCCATTTCTTCCATTGTATGAAGAGCTCTCCATTAGGGAACTCAAGATCCCTCCCAAGAAGGAAGAGGGGACTCATAAGTCCCTATTTTTCTCTACGGTGTTTTACCTACTAATCTATTGATCCATTGGTAGCATTATGTTGGTCATTGTTTGATTATCATGGTAATAAGTTTCTCATGCTTTATAATATTTATTTCTTAGTTGTTTTAGTTTTATTTCTTTGTTTTTACATGTGTTTGGATTACTTAACCCACTCACAAACTTATGTCATATCTAGTAGGCTCATCTAGACATGCAAGTGTTGTTGTTTTGCTCACCCAAGTGACAAAACCAACACAACAGATAGATGACCATACTGGGAATCAATATCAAATTCATACCTATTTGACCTTAGAGAGCACTTCATTTTGATTGTTTTGTCTTGCAGGTACCAAAATCAGCCTAGCCCAACCTGTCGAAGTCAAAATTCAGATCCAGGGTGGGAGTATTTCACTCGGAAATTTCTTTCTTGATGCATGATAGGAAGTGTGTGGATTTTCCTGCCCACGGACATGAACTTTGCGAACTGTGCGCGAAACATGCCTCTTTACACTACGCATTTTGCGTATTGTGCGCCCTCTATGCGCCTATCAGAATTGTAACCCGCACATAAGTCTTGTTTTTCAAATTGTAAGGGTTTTTCTGGATCGTTTGAGGGCCCCTAGCCTTCATATTTTTATTTTAATGCACTTTGTAAGGAAAATACACTCCACTTAAAGTCCTTTCCCATATGAAAGGTTATCTAACATAGGAACTTAGGGGGTAAAAAAAACCAATATTCTCCGCTTTTTCTTTGTTGCCACATGGATGGATTATTTGGCTTGTAAAATTTTAAGTTGAGGTTATTTCTTTCATACATAAATAACTTAAATTGGGACTAGAAGTTAACTTTGACCCTCAAGTATGTTCTTCCTTCGCACCCTAGGGCGATCTTGGGAATCAAAAAGGTGGTTAAAGGGACATTTCATCTCCCTTAACAAAAATCTTTAGGAGAGGACAAAGCCCCCTAGGGTTCCTCTTAGTTTTTTGAAATCATATTAAAGTTTTGTAAGGGCCCATACATGCCCACATGTTGCAAACTTAGAATAGTTTCTTAAAAATGCTTTCTTAGTTTAGATCACAATCTAGGGAAGTTTAATGATCAAAGTAACGGGCTTATACACACCCACATGCTTGCAATTTAGGAAGGTTTCAAAGCTTTCTTAGTGTAAACAACATTTAGGGAGTTTAAAGGATTTGTAAATGACCCATATGTCCACATTTCTAGTTCTCTAGGGCTTTAAATATTCCACAAGGTTGTACCAAAGACACATAGTAAGCTAGGTAAGAAGATTTGTAAGGACCACGGGAAGTCCACATGTTGCAATCTCACACTTAACTTATTAAAATATTTGCACACTTGTCACCTTCTTGCACACAAAGCCACTCCTCACACACATAAGTTTTCTTAGAATAATGGAGGTTGAAGTAGGAGTTCTCCAAAGGAATTTCGAAAGGTTCCACTACTTCTTTGGAAATTATCCACACCCAATTAATTCAAACGAGATTGGTCCACACCCCCAATCTCTCAACCCACCACATCTAAATTTTTTCTAAAAACACACTAAATTTTCCTCCACAGGAGATGCCAAAAGATATTTTTTAGTCTAGGTAGGATCTCGGGGGTAGGCATCCAAATAACCCCCCGTTATTTGGTTCTCATATTTTTAAACAATAGAAGTTGAGAAATAGGGAACTTTTAAATCCTCCAAGTCAAGTGTTCCTACACCATAAGGTAGGGAGATACCTGTGAAGGGTCGAAGGCTGAGGTCCGATTTTTTTGCGCATCCCTCCTTGAGTCACTCAACTCTTGGAAGGGTATCCATCCCGTGACCCATTTCTAAGGCCGAAAATCTAAATGTCGCACTTTGACCAAGGTACCTAGTGACCAAACTTAGGAAATCTACCTAGGTGGCGATTGTGGGCTGCAATCGCACCTTGATTAGATTTTGTGTGGCTATTGGGAAATATCGCCAGCTCTTTCGGGATATGCACCCTCTACCCCTCATTATAACTGATTACTTCAACCTTCACTAGTTTCTCTTTCGGTGGCTTCAGACCCCACTATTGAGTGATATTGGAAGGCTCGGTTCTATTTGAGAGGAAGGACGATACGTCTTTTAGGACACGAGTATTTGTTTTTATTGTTCCCCCATGCGAACAAAATCCACCTATCCACATGATTGTTTATTTACAATTGATTTATGTATGATTCTCATTTGATTACATGCAATTGTGAGTTATACTATTTTGTGAAGGTAAAAAATATACAAATCTCTTGTTCATTTATTTCTCTCTTTTCACCATTTTCACACATTCATTTTTCTAGTCGGAAACCATAGGGGAACCACATAATCCCCATCGTTCTAGATACTTGCAGAATCTCCCTCCTATTCTAGGAGGATTCCCTAGTCTTACCAACTCACCGACTCAACCATCTCACACCCCCGTGAGTGCTACTATTTTGGGATTATATTTACTTGGTTCCACTTTGCTTGGGTCCAATTCCCAAGGCCATCCATCCACTAGTTCTCCTTCACAAGGAGGCG
>SNQJ01S0007426.1:72484-84988 GCA_010110895.2 Picea sitchensis | reverse complement strand
ACCCTTAGAGCTTATGATGGTCGACCATCATCTCCTGAAGGGATCTTTCAAAATGTCCCCGTAGAACTTGGGGGAAAAACCTTCCTCATCAACATTGAAGTTATCGATGCCCCACTTGATTATAATATCTTGTTCGGATGTAGATACATGTATGTTATGAATGTGATAGCCTCTTCTATGTTTCGAACGATGATGTTCCCCCATAATGGGAAAATTGTCACCATCGACCAACTCACACATTATGAGCCCAATCATTCCGCCAACATCGATAAAATCATCCCCCTCGTTTGTACTAGCTCGGATGCCTTTTCGGTCATTGACATAGGTCCTAGAGTATTCAAGGACCCATCCTTGTTAGGGGCATATCATGGAGCCCCACCTCTCCTACACCCTTCAGCACAAGTGTGTGTAGTGTCCTCTAACAAAACAGATATCGGAGACACAACTCCTCTCACCGAGGCCCATCCTCACATCGAAGTTCCACCAGTCACAGAACTACTTCCTCAGGAATTCCCCGAGAACACCATTGCACCACCTGTCACGCATTTCCCCCCCCTCCAAGGGAAAATCCCGGTTTGGGAAACATTCCCCCAAACCATTACCCAAATTCCCTTTTTCTACCCCCCACCTAGAGTCCAAGCATTCCAGGTACGGACTACTCTTACTCTTCCAAACATGGTGCTTGCCATCCCTGTATGGTATCTCCATCCACCTGTGATGGTTCCTAAACCATCTCTCCCTCCTCAGATAGAGGGAATACCGATGCAGATCCCAGTACAGGCTCCTGCCACACCACCCTCACCCCTAACTGTTGGCACCACTACCACTACTGGGGGCAGATGGAGGAAGAACAAGCCCACATCTCCTCTCCCTCCCTAAGCTCAACCTCCTTGTGCACTATGCTAAAGATACATAAACCCCACTAATCAATGTCCTGCTCTTCCCGAGTTACGCAATTTGATCTAGCTCCCTAGAGCAACCCCATTGCTTGCTACTACACCAAGTACATCCACTACTACTACGGAGTCCTCAAACACACACAATAAAGGGTTACGCACCAAATTCGTTTGTTCCATATGTTCAGAATATGGCCACTACACTCATCATTGCCTAGCTCTACCTCAATTTAGCCAAACCTTAGCCATGGTACACAAAACGTCTCGGCCATATCCCTCTCAGCCACTCTTTACTAAGGCTCACAGTACTAATATTCGATATATCTCGTCGTCAGTACCCGAGCGAACGAGGCACCATCCACAACATCGTGAAATTTTCTTTATGACTAGTAGGCCCTCGCACCTTGTCCACAATATCCATTCTACGTCCTCGCCACTTGAGGACAATCACACTTACCCATTGACAATTCCCCTTGTCACCTCCCAAGACCCCCTGTGTTCTCGCATTTTCTACTGCGACGAAGATATCCTGGAGTAAATCACTACCCCTGATTTTCCATGGAATGCACTCCGTCATAGAGCACTTTTCCTCTCACAAGAGGTCTTTCACCCTCCTAACCTCATCTACAACCCTCTGTACAGTCCCTAGCTAACCTCCCTCAAAATAACACAATGCGGGACAATAAGGTCACTAACCTATCTCTTGCAACTCCCGGATCAGTAGCCCCAAGCTCCCACAATCTTCAAATCACCTCACGACTCTCTCGCCAGATCACCAAAATCATCTGCACTTCTCCCCAGAGGAGCATTTTTTCACTTCACATTCAAGTATGCATGCTCACTTTCAACTTTATCAAATAGTTGTTATATGTTCTTTATCATCATATATTTTTCACGTCGGGTATTTGGTTTTCATGTGTGCGGGTACTTGTTCCACAAGATTACAACCCCTTCAGGTATATGTTCGACACTAGCATATAATTATTCCCTCTATAATTCAATTGCATATCCCAGTCACACTCTCTGACATTTACCTTTAGGGTCCCTACATTTGGCTCTGCAGTATCGTCACCTCTACCACATTTTGGTACTATCATCTGATAGCACTCTCACCCACATGAGTTGTCCCATTCATAGTTCCCCCTGAAAACTTGACACTCATGCTAATTTCACCCCCTAGGGATGGGAGTCTCGATAGTCTTATGCACTTCCGAGAATGAACCCCATACTTCTTCTCATCATATTGCTAACCTTCCCAATGGACTCCCAGGTCATATCATCTCGGTTTTATTGACTACACCTTCGTAGTTTCATTTTATCCCTCCATCTCATCCACCATTAGTTTTCTCATCTACAAATTTCCCTCCATCCATTTACCTAATACACAAACCCACCCATGGGGCTCCCACCCATTCTCTTTCACAACTTGCACCCTAACAGGCCAAGCCATATTTCACTGGGGCACCTGTTTCTGTATATGTATACTCAACCCAAATTATTCTTGATTTCTTTGGAATTGTAAAAAGCCTTTTTTTCTAGCATATACATAGCTTTTCGTAGCCATCCTTGATGGCCTTTCTTTCCTTCGAAAATCAACCCATGTCGCCCTTGGTTAGGGCATCCACTCTTTTTTCATTCCGACATCCTTCACGAACCCCGAGTATCCCAAGTCCATATACCCATGATCTCTGAGTTTGTCCACTTTGTTAGCCTCTGGCACAATTTAACCCCATATCTAGTCATCCCCTGACACTAGATCCAATTTTACGGTTGTTGCCAGTCATCCTTCACAATTCCCCAACCAAGGGAAGTCTTGAGTCTCACAACATCTTGACTTTGTTCATGTTACCGGTCAGTACCTGATATCATCTATTAATCAGTGGATTTCAAGAATCCCTTTGCTTCTTGGCGTCGCATCTCCCTTCATGTCAACATCAGCACAGTTTCTAGAAAGGCGACAATATCTTGACTCTCATTACCTTTTCAATGAGGAGTCTTAGACAACATAGAGAAAATTATCATTGCTTTTTGATTTCGTTGACCCCCATAACATTTGACTTCAACAAAATCTCATGTTACGGTGGGTCTTACTATGCAACTATTGCAGTTGTTTCATATTAGTCGAAGAACTCTAAATTTGTTAGGCCATCAATGCCTACGAGTCCTTAACAATTCTTACAACCGTCCTTGACTCGCTTCAGAGTCCGTTCACCATTCAGAACTATCATCTATCATTATCAACCACCCCCGAGGGCGCTACAGTTATCTACATCAGCATACATCTTCAATTACAGTCTCACATTTTGGTTTCATGACACGAGCATGGGGCATGCCTACCTCGTTTGTACATTGATTTTCTTTTTTCTCCCTAGAGAAAGGTTTGGGTCCCACAGTTTTCCCTCTCTCTCCGACAAATCGCTCTTGCAGTGCCTCTCTTCACTCTTCATTACAATGGCACTCTCAACAAAAGAAACATTGATGTATTTTGATTATATGTATGCTCCTAACCTCACACATCAGGGGACATCTATTATCACTAAAATATCGTCCACAACATTGCACACAATGGTTAAGGAAAAATATCAATGTCATCAGCAATTAGTCCACCTACAGCACCAAAAATGCATCCAGAATGCAAAAAACTATATAATTGGGTCAAAATTTGAAGTGCACAAATTCAAAGGAAGCGCGCAAACTGTGTGTGGAATGTGCGACTTTCTACAGGAAAAACCGTGCACTTCCATGAATGATGCATTTATGAATCTTGTCGGCCCCTCAACCACTTATAGTCCGACCCCCAACGCGATTTGACACTCATATCTGAGCAAAATATAGCTTGGAGGCTGGTCAAGGGCTATAGAGTGCCCTAAAAGGCCCCTTGTTCACACTATGAACCAATTACATTTTGCTTTGAATGGATGTTATAAATAAGAGCCATGGGTGTGCTAAGAAACCAAGATATTCATAGTATTGTTATGCTGCAAGAATTCTTCCTTGGGAATCCTCTTTTCTCTTGGAAGCCTTCAAGGACCATTGCAATAGGCCATTCCACTCACCTCTTGAGGGAATAGGCATTTTTGTTCTTCACCATTTTTCATTTCTTCCATTGTATGAAGAGCTCTCCATTAGGGAACTCAAGAGTCCTCCCAAGGAGGAAGAGGGGACTCATAAGTCCCTATTTTTCTCTACGGTATTTTACCTACTAATCTATTGATCCATTGGTAACATTATGTTGGTCATTGTTTGATTTTCATGGTTCTAAGTTTCTCATGCTTTCTAATATTTATTTCTTAGTTGTTTTAATTTTATTTCTTTGTTTTTACATGTTTTTGGCTTACTTAATCCACTCACAAACTTTTGTCCTATCTAGCAGGCTCATCTAGACATGCAAGTGTTGTTGTTTTGCTCACCCAAGTGACAAAACCAACACAACAAAGGGCTTCAATAAAATTTACATCAACAACAAAAATATGCCTTCGTCATCGTAAATAGAAGAGAAGGAATAAGATATATCGATGTCAATCAATAAAAAAAAGTAAACTATGGAAATGGTATAAAAATGCATGTTCAAATGTTCATCATCCCATGGTTTGGTGGAAAATTGGGGTGGTGGTTTTCAAGGTGACCCAGATTCAAATCTATGCAGGCATGTTGTCACCATGTGTGGTGGTGCCATATGTGGCAAGAAGGTTAGGCTCTCCTTGATAAAAGAGTCTGTATATTGGTTGTATCTTATCTAAGTTTAGTGCAAGTAATTAATATACTTTAAGAAGACAAGGTACATGCACCCTCTTCTAACATTAAATGTTTTGGCAGAATTAAATGTAGGTGGGGAGGTAAATTTATCCCAGGTTTACCATAAAAATAAAAGCATGACCAATGGAAAGTATCATATTGCATACCAATCCAACCTGTGTCTAAAAACTAAGACAAAAGAAATAGAAATATCCATAAAAGAGTAGAACCATGAAAACATCTCATAAAGTGATGCAACTAGATAAAAATATTTATAGTTAGCATTAGATGGTAGATGTCCAGTATAGTTAGATTCCCATATTATTTAGCATACCCCCTCCAAACCCAACATAAATAAATAAATAATTAAAATTCTACATAGTTCTACGACTTTACCCTTCACTTCACATATCATAAGAAAAAATATTTAGCATTCAGAAAGAACATTAATTTACTTACCATATTTATTCATTAAACTATTAGTAACATATTAAGGAGATGCCAACATTAATCCAAAAAAATAGGATCAATAAAAAAAACGCTACCCTGTCATTAAACTAATATTATCTATAGAATAACTCATATTGAATGAGAGGAAAAACAAACTCCAATATTTATTTATATAGTACTTGACTTGAAATAGATAATAAACCATGCTTTGTAGAAATSTTTCTAACAWACAAGAATTAAACACATTGGAGGCATATGGTTCAGGCCAAGCATGGTTGGTATACCATTGCCTTAGTAAACATGCAAGGATATATAAAACATATCTATGCTCACGCTACTTGAGTTTTTTTCCTTGGAGAAAAAAATTAAGGCTTCGAAGTAGGACAGAACCATGCTTTGTAGAAATTTTTCTAATAAACAAGAATTAAACACATTGGAGGCATATGGTTAAGGCCAAGCATGGTTGGTATACCATTGCCTTAGTAAACTTGCAAGAATATATAAAACATATCTATGCTCACGCTACTCGAGTTTTTTTCCTTGGAGAAAAAAAATAAAGCTTTGAAGTAGGATCAGAACCTCTTGCCAACATGTTGAAAACAGTACCTAAAGCTTACAATACATAACTTATTTTTCTTTAATTGACAATTAGTGTGAAATAGCATACAGACTCTTATGTATCTTCCAAGCCTTCACCTTATAACAACATATATGTTTAAAATATACACAATAAATATCCTATAGTGCCCACCATAATCTGAAATACATGTGGGAAATTTTTGAGTCTCGACATATAGATACTAGATAACAAAGAAGTTATAACAATTATCATAAATCCTTACTTGAGGAAAGTACAAAACAAAGGCTAGAGTGTTGTGCTAAATATCTTTTTTCTGGCAGATGAGATGAAATACTGAAACTGAAATAGTTTTATGTTCTATTGGATATAGCTTGTTGGATATAGCTAGTTATAAAGATAAAAAAAAATAGAGGTGTTACACAACCCAAGGGTAGACTGGTCAAGAAAAGACTAGATACAGTGCTACCAATATCCAACTCTATATAGTTAGGGTATTACAACTAGAATCTCCAAAAATGAGCAAATATTCATCATCTTCAACAAAGAATAATGACCCCAATTTCTATCCTTTTTGGGATAGAATATAACATCGTACAATGTACTTTTCTCCTATATGGAGAACCAAGTCCCTTACTCCAAACCATATGGTAAAGTTCTACTTGATAAATATATCAAACCGGGTAGTATTATACAACAGGAACCTTTTGCTTCCATGGGGGGAGAGTTGAACCAGTGGATGAGCATTGTCATGCTAGGTAGAAGGGAGATAACCAAAAAGGTTTGCAGTATAAATGAGGTTCACTTTTACTGTAGATCGGTGTTTTAGTGCTATCCCAACTCTTAGGCCCAATGGCTAGGGTTAGTGATCGTAATCTAGTTCACAACACACCCATCTCTTTCTCTGGAATATGGAGCATGTTTCTGCCTTGAATTGATCACATACAAAGGTAAATTTATGGACGGTGGAAATTCTAAAAAATTAAATACAAAAAAAAATAAGAATGAGGCTAGCTCAGTACATACAGGTTTACACAGGAAAGCATAATTCAAGTATTCAGTGACTAGATCCTCTTCTCATTGTCATAATAACATCTGAAGTGTGTTCAACAATAGCAGGAAGAGAGTTTCACCAACAACCCCAACAAAGCAATCAACCGAGGAGAAATTCAGATGAGCCAAGTGTTCTGTCAGCATCCCTTAGCAAGTCTTACAGCAAAGCAATCAACCGAGGAGAAATTCAGATGAGCCAAGTGTTCTGTCAGCATCCCTTAGCAAGTCTTACTACTACAGGGGCATATCCCTATGTTGGGATTATGTTCCCCATTAATACTCTCCCCTTTCATAGTCATTCAACTATGATGCCAAAATCCCTGAAGAACATATGAGTTTAGGGATGCTTTCCCCACCACTTTCTATTGCGACTAATGTGAGGTATGAATGGGAAAGCATACAACCTCAATAGGGCTTGTTCCTTATGTCCTTTCATAAATAGTTTTTATTGAATTGGCTTAGGTTGTCTCAGTTTGGAACTGTCTTTGTGTGTTTAAAAAATTAAAATTAGAAGACTCTAGTTTCTAATATTATACCGACAATTACTTCGCAAGTAATAATGTATGAGATTAACGAGGGTCTGACCTTCATGACACCATTTTTTTGTTCTGGATAGATTAGACCTTTTAAATCTCAAGGTCAGGTAAATTATTTTAGTGGGGATGGAGTCTCCATAGCACATGAGGGTCTAATATTGCCTTATGCTATAACCCTACATTGATCTCCATGAACCCTAACTCTTGCTTTATTAGTTGACATTCTTATCAATTTGATTTTTCAAAGACCTAACTCGCCTTACCATAATCTTCAAATCCAAGGCCTTATTTGAATTCCTATTTTGGTTGATATTATTGCATGAGAAGTGACCCTCAAGTTTTAACTTTCCTTTTCATCTTCATTAAGCCAAACCCTTATTCGCTTGGTCATTCTCAATTTGTACTTTTGTAAATCTTTCCAAAGATAGAAATCCTTTAATAAAGCTGCTACTTATCCTAACCTGATTTGGTATATGTGGTTGGTAAGCATGATGATTTGACCAAGCAAAAAAGAGCCTTAAAACAAATTTCCTTTGCTCACTTTGTCTAATGGAAAAGCTAGTCCGACCTCCTATTCCTAGTGAGTGTATTTCCTTTTCTAAGGCTAGATTTGCTTTGTTGTAATACTTGGCATTTTCAATGTTTTTCTTCCATTTCGAACTTCCTGCCTGATTCCTAAATCCCTAGTCACCATATTATCATGAACCCTAGGTGTTTCTGTTGTTTTGAGAGAAAGGAGAAGCTTGTTATTATAACCGAGGGTCTTATCCTATGGTTGGGAGTATTTATGTTGGTGTAATTCATCTCTCACAGCAGGTATACATTCATCCTATACTCAAGGGAAGCGTGCCTCAGAAAACCTAATGTAACGTTGTTTCAAACAATAAATTACCTCAAAAATAGTGGTTGGTTGTGGTGATCTCTTAACAAAAAATATGCAGTAGTTGACATCGGTTTGGCAGTGAAGTGGTAATGATTTTTTTGTGCATAATAGTCCTCAAACAGTTTTTCACAACAAGAAGGTCATGTGGTATGGTAGTTGAACCAAGCTAAGTGTTGAGCAGGGGAGCCTTCTAGGGATCATTGTTAGCAAATTTATCGTGGAACAAAACAAGGGATGGTTATTGGTTAAAGTTATAAAGTGATGATTTGAAATTGTTGCAAAGCTTGTTCTCAAGGATTGTTGTATGAATAACTATGGGGATTTGAGTGCTGTTGAGAAGCTCTTTATCCAGAAAGTGGCAGAGGAAAGAATGTTAACAAATTGGATCACCCAAGAACACCTTCACACAAAGAGAAGCCTTATGTGTCATAGGTAGAAGAGGAAATTGGTCTTATTAACCTACAGGTTGAGTGCGGATGAACACACGAGGAAGGAAGGGTTTTGGTTTGAAAGGCATATCTGCCATGCATTAGCATGTTTTGTCTCATTCTACTCTTGCTCGTATGTCATACATGTGCATACTTCAACGATGGGAAGTTTCCTTTGTTAGAAAGTCACTTCGTCTATCATGAAACACATGCATCAGCCTTTAAGGAAATTTTTGTTTATTGTTTTAAGCTAATGTAGTTTTTGGGTAAGATCAAGTTAGTTAACAGATGGAGTAGTTGAGAAGAGCCAGTGCTAAAATAATGTTTTTAGCAGTTTAATCCTTGGGAAATTGACACAAATAGTATCTTTTATGCCAACTCATGCAAGCAACATATTTTATCCTTGCTTTCAACTGCTTATGGGCAGCTGAAGAGTGAGTTTTTTGTGTGTTAATCAAATTAGATTCTATGCAAATTTGTTATTTTGATAACAACTTACAACCCCTAGGGACACCCCTCTGAGATAAGAACAACACCAGTCTGAATGGAAAGATATCCAACAGTGACCAGAGTTGGTTATCTATAGTTTTCATATGGATCTGCCTATTTGGATTTACGTGATAACATTACCTTAAATATTTAGAAAATTAGTCAAATCGACTCTCTAAGGTTCAAGTGCAAACTAAAATCTCTTTTAAATTTCCTTCCAACTTCAATATCTTCTCAAAACTACATGTGCCAACTATTTATGTTGGATTCCTTCTAGATAAACTACCTGTCACATCTGTCAACACAATGTTTTGGTTTCCATGCTCCCTAGTCAACCACTTAACCCAGAATCTCAACTATCTTTAACTTCAAATATTCAAAGCAACTTCTTGACCCTTTGACTTTTCAACTAGCTTCAAATCTCAAATTTCCTTCGAATTGTAGTTGAATTCTATATTCCCACTGTTAATTTGACTCCCATCCATTACAAAGGCCTCAAGCTCGAGTCAATTTTCAAATGCCTTCTTCCTTTGACTAGTCAAAATATTGAACAACTTAATCGAATCCTCCTAGATACAAATTGAGATTTTAGGGGTTTATCAACCAATGTAAATATGCAATATCATTTTATAGAAACTATAAAAACCATTTTCCTCTTATAAATCACAAAAAAAACAAAATGAAATAAAAATCCAACAAACTGGATTTAATTTTCCTAACAAGTTTATTTTACCAGAACATGAGATTACTATTTTTCAATAATAAGCTCAGTCCTATGCATAATTTCAAAATCAAATTCAGAATGATATCAACATGGATCTACAAGTTTACTTATAATGGGAAAACTAACAAATATGAGGCTGCAGGATCAACCTTTGCCAATGCAAGCTGAATTACAAAATAATCTCTAAGATGATTACAAATATGGCATAATTCCACTCATAAATGAATTTCATTTTAAAGAAAGTGAGATGAAAAAAAAAAAACGAGTTATTGTATTGGTATCCTGGTTTCTCCTTGAAGCCATGGCATAAATCCAAAACAATGATGGCTAGCATCTTCTACAAACCATAACACAATTCCGTAACAACTATTCTTTTGAATAATAATACAAAAAGTGCATATGTGATCCCCATTATGCTCCTAATATAGAGTTAAATTTGCATTATTTGGAGATTATATAAGAATTAGAACTTAGCTCAAGACCAAGAAAATTGGATCATAATATGTATCATATGCAAGCAAGCTTCTTGAAAAGCATCCAAATTGCTCTTCACTTTGCAATGTACTTGAAAATGGCACTGATTCAATGTTGGAGAGAAGTATTAAAGAATAAATAGATGATTAAATTTAGATTCCAAGGATTAAATTCAGTTTAATGAGTTTAGACTCCACGAGGTCTATGAATATGTTTTTACATGCACTCTATCCCACTGGTCTCTTCATGTATATCCATCACTTCTAGAATGTGACAAGCAATTACTTGTAATGTAATGACTCAATGATATTATTATGTTCAAAATTTATTGTTGACTAACCTGAAAATAAACATGTTACCTTTTTTTGTTGCAGCTATTCACTACTGTAGTTGCTTCCTTTTCTTATTATTGTCTCCTATCGTGTTATTTTAATTTTTTTGCAAACAAACAACTGCTAGAAAAAGCCGTTGCAATCATTATTCATTGGAAATTTGTACCTTTCAAGGAAGCCAACATTATCAAGTGGTATGTTGAGTGATCTTTGCAATTAAATGTATTTAACCTCACCAAAACTATAATCAATGAATATGCTTTTTTCAAAACAAGGGTATTGTCAACATTTTTCCAAACATTGTGATTGCAACAATATTTTAGAAGCATGACCAAATATTAATTATAATGAAACTCAATGGTAAAAGAGAACAGTGCATAATCAAGAAAACTACTGGATATCCCATTTCCAAATTTGGTGTAAATCACCAAAGGCTCAGACTTACAGCACAGGCTTAGAAAAAGTAAAAGTGAATTCATTAGTAGCAGAATAGATCAGTATTTCGGGCAATAAAGCTCCACTGTAATAAATTGATCCACATATTTTTAGATTTTGAAAACAAAACGAGGACAACTGTAGCATCTGAAAAAAAAAATACAGAGAATTAGGGTTGCAATATCTTACATTTCCATAACAAAGATCAACAAGAATGCATCCAAGTGACCAGATGTCAATATTTTTTATCATAAGGGAGCCCTAATATAACCTCTGGTGCATGATAAGAACAAGATTGCACATATTAGCAAAGATGATATGTTTGAAAGCAACTACTACCAAGATCTATCACCTTCAGCTCACACCTACTGTAGCTTTTAACCAGGATATTCTCTGGCTTCAATTCACAGTGAATGAGACCAAGGCCATTGGAAAAATGTAATTCTTCCAGACATTGAATTGTAATTGACTGTATGACAAACAAAATTATGCAAGTAACGAAGTAATTATATTGATATAGACAGGCCTAATATAAAGTGAATAAAAACCCTAGATACACAAATATATCTGGAAAAAAATTGTCATCATAATGATAAAACCTTTTTAAATGAAACCAACCTCTAATCTTGGCATGGTAAAATACACCTCTCCTCCAGACTCTAATAAATTTATGAAATTCATACAAGTTTTCTATCAAAAACTCATAGATGATGAATAGATTCTCCTGTAAAAAGTAAAATCAACAGCAACACATCAAAAAGAAGATCAATTAAGATGTTAACATCTTCCACAAAAATCATTCTAATATAAAATAATACTCTATTATATATAAGATGAGATAATTTTATTAATGTTCAATGCATGACCACAAAATTAGGTCAATGGGACTCAAGAATACATCCAGTGTAAGTACAAAAAATAGTAGGAGTGTGAAACATCTCCAATTTCTATTCTATCAAAAGTTAAAAAACAGAAAAGAGCAATAAAAAAAGCACTAAGTATCTAGCTAAATAATGGGAGTACAAATTAAGTGCAGAAAAAAAAAAAAAAAAAAACCATAACAAGTAGAAAAATCAAATGTTAAGGTGTGTCAGAACTAGAATCCAAGGTCAAATAAGGAGGTGAAGAAGGGGGGAGAGAAGAAGGATCCTCCACCAACTCATCAATCACCATGAATGGGATGATTAATGGGAGTATCTAGCTAACTAATGGGAGTACAAATTAAATGCAGAAACAAATCCATGACAACTGAAAAGTAGAAAGAAAAAATATTAATACCTGCTAGAACTAAAAGCTAAGGTAGAATGGGTAGGTGAAGGGGAGAGAGAAGCTCCTTCACCGAGTCATCGATCACCAAAAATGAGTTGATGCAATGCCTCATAATGTCATCTAGAGAATACCCGAGGGCCAAGGGGGGCTGGATATGTAATCTTAGGAGGAGCGATGGATCAAAGAGATCATAATACACCTCAACAGTTACATGTGTTTCTTC